>JARJLF010001418.1:0-78923 GCA_029378395.1 Mycena leptocephala | reverse complement strand
GAATGGACCGTCCCGATTTCACGCCATCTCCACTGATGGCTCGGATACTGCTCTTTCGACGATGTGATGCATCATCATACTTGCCTGGCGGTCTTGCTTCCTACTACTATTCACTGCCAACAGCGTTCCTATCTCATTCGGCGGAATCCTGTGAGTCTCGCTGATCAAAATTCAGTGAACGCCGCACGATCGTTCCCGCTTAGGAGCAATGGGTTCTCCAACACACTACCGATATCATGCCTTCCTAGTGCGTACGCGTGCATCCCTTCTCGCTGATCAAAATTTTAGTGACACGCTCAGGTGCGAGGGTTCGAAGCCATACTCAATTACACGATCGTTCCCGCCTACTTATGTAAGAACAACTAGTTTTCGAACACTACCGATATCATGCCGTGTAAGTATGGTAATCCGCTTCAATGCGTATAAGTACTCTGATTGTTCACCTTATTCCGCATTCCAACTCATTGCCCTTCTCGACCTGGTGTCCCGCACTTGAAGTGTCTTTCCTTTGCCTACTTCTTTTACTCGCTTTCAAGTTCATCTAAATCTTTCCAATGGCTCGCATGATTTGTCCCGTTTCATCTCTTTACGTTTCCAAGCTTTGGCCGGTATGCATCGCCATTGCATGTTAGCCATCTTGACCTATTCCATTCAGCCCCTGTTCCACGGGCTGCCAGTTCTAATCCGGCGTGTCAGGCTCCCAACAGCCAAATCACGAACGCCGCAATTTTACTGGGCGGGATCAATCCTATGTGCGTGTATAACACTCCGATTTACCTCCATGCGATCCGAGACTGAGACATGCTCTTTAGAGCAGATATCCGGCAGGCTGGGCCCCTACTGAACGCCGAATCTGCGATCTTGAACGCGGCAAACATCGCCAGCGTGATCGCCGGGTTTGGACCCCACATCGGCACAGTGGCTGTCACCATAGACACAATCGCAGGGGTTGATAATCAGTGCGCTCCAAGACGCGCAGACCAACCTCTCGGCCGTGGGCATGTGGGTTATTTTTTGTTGAGTCCTAAGTCCAGGACTGAACTGTGTCGGTCCTGCAGAATACCCGGCGTAACCTCTGACCAGATCGTGAAGAACCTACAGAAGGCCAACGAAACCGTGGCACAGGCTCTTATCAGCGCCCAAGCAATTAATTCCGACTGCCTCGCGGCGGGTGGGGGTAGCGCGTCGGCAGGCACTGCGTTGGCCGCGCCTCTCGATTGTGGGAGTTTTGGGGCTGGTTGCGCCGCCACCGTCGTCGCGGGGGCTCCGGTTTCCGCTGCCACTGTCGTTGGTGGGGCTCCCGGTTCCGCT
This sequence comes from Mycena leptocephala, assembly GCA_029378395.1. Taxonomy (NCBI): domain Eukaryota; kingdom Fungi; phylum Basidiomycota; class Agaricomycetes; order Agaricales; family Mycenaceae; genus Mycena; species Mycena leptocephala. The sequence continues at coordinate 77,612 of JARJLF010001418.1, read as the reverse complement.
GCCACTGTCATCGCTGGGGTTGCCGCTTCCGCGGCCACGACCAGTCTCAGTTTGACTGTGGTACCGACTTCTACGGGGGTGCCTGCTGCTCGGGCGTTTGGTCGCGATTCGGAAGATTTGTATGTTTAGGCGGTGTTTGGAGTGTGAGAGGCAAGAGCGTTCGGGAAATATTTACTTGTTCCCATGTACGCTGCACCATAATTTATTGATTGGAATCCGCACTTCGCTCACTACGTTGACGGGCTGAGAGGGAGAGTAATCGTCGTTGTCAACGATCACCCGTCGACGGCAGTGGGATACTCTGAGAGAGCAAGGGAAGCCATTGGGCTTGCTAAAGGCGGATTTTGCCGACGGTTCGGAATCAATCGGGAGATTTAAGTGTATTCCGTACTTACTATTCACTCACATTTCTATTGAATTCGGAATCACTGCAGATCGTTCGTCGAGGTAATAACAACGAGGATGTTAGATATAGATGAATGGATAAATGCAGGAAAGAAACACCTGTAGCCGTTTTTTTGCGAAGTCCGCATGGCGAAAACCCGAACTGGATCTCAAAGTTCACCTGCGGCCGCCGCCGGCGATAGCCCATGGTTGCGTTGGCGAAGAACAAATAGTGTAGATACGAAGGGGTGCGGCGCTGACATCCGCTGGTGGGAAGGAGGGTTAGGGGAGATGGAGCCGAAGGGAAAACGAACAACAGAAAGGACTGGGGATGCGGAGGCAGGAGGCGTGAAGGAATGTGGATACAGGGGTGGGGGAGCGGAAAGAAAGAGTAAAAGCCAAGAGTACCAAGTTCCCAGAGCTCCAACGTCTGGCGCGTGGTGCGCTCGGAGTCTGTGTCTACATCCCTAGAATGGGGAGGTCAGTAAACGTAGGAGAATGCGGAGCGAGGGGAGAAACTGACGGAAAGAAATGAGGATCGACGCGGTATTAAGGATGGAGGATATGCCTTCCATTGGCACGGGAATGGGGGGGAGAATATTGTTCCTGCGCGCGTCTGACGTCAAGGGGAACGCGGGAGGATGTAGGAGGATGGAAGGGAGGAAATGAGGATGTGGGAGAGGGGAGCAATGTGTGTACGAGAGAGAAAATTGTGAATGACAGCAAGACATACGTCGTTCGCTATGCCATCAGAGAAAAGTCCTCTTGCCCGCGCTTCCCACAAAGAACGTCTCTAAACTGGCATCACAGCTCCCCGCGCGCAAGATGAAATTGTGCAGACGGAAGATAGGTGTGCTCGAGATTTTGGGTAATGGGATGGGATGCCCAAGGGATCGACACTGGAGGCACCGCCAGCGTCAGGCTTCAGCCCATGGCTAGTAGGGTTTGTGGGAGTAACGGTGGCATATTTGGGCGGCGAGAGAGGCTGGCTGACGGCGACGACGGCGTGGATATCGGCACATTTCAGTATACTGGCAGGGATACTAGTCCAAGACTTGCGGCGCGGGTCTGATCGGAGTGTTCCGTTATTGCGTAATTGCGGAATTTAAACTTGCTCGGCCAAATGCGTAACTCTCAAATTCAACTCTACAAAGTTTGCATGCTCTGAAATTGGGATATAACGGGTCAGATACCAGCCAAGAGCATTTTCAAATATTTCCAGCGATTTTAGAGGTCTAGGTACCTTGTTTGAGCAAGACCGTTGGAAGAAGGCTATGCTGGCCAACGGATCTCAAGACGAGAGAAGGATTGTGGGATTCATGGGAATATCAAGACAGAGGAAGTACACAGCGAGCAGAATTGATACCTCCCGTTACGGCCCCTCGACCCTGCCTCGTATTTATGGTAGGTGCAAATCGAAAATGCTCAATATTTAGAATAACATCACGTTGAACCTGGCATCAACCGCAGCTGAGAAATTAGTCCCTTATGCTAACTTTGGCATTGAAATAGGGTCCAAGGACCCGTTTGTGAGTTTTTACATCTTCAGTTCGAGATCATGACCTTTACACCAGGCAATATAGGTGTGTTGAAGAATATCAATTAGTATGCAGAACAGTAGCGCGAGATATTATGCATAAAAGTCATCGTGTGGTTTTCTTTTCGATAAACTCTGGTTTGACTCGAGTGATACAAAAAATATGCAGAAATTCTATCACACCTCTGCGTCGTCTGCCTCTACCATCGAAACCCACAACCCACCCTAGGCCAACACATCAACTTCGGATCTCGTAAACGAACGAAACCCACCTCGATGAACATTGTTATATGGTTCTTGACCGTGAGTCGCTCGCCCTGTTTCCATCCGAGTGGGTCCGCGTCCAGGTCACATTGAACATGCGGGATGGGCTGCGCGGCTGGCGCGAGCGCAATGTCGGTGAAACTTTGCAGGAGACGCACTAGGAAGAATGATGCCTCATGATATGCGAACTGCTGCCCGAGACAGATCCGGGGGCCTGCAGCGTAGAACACAACATAGGTTTCAGTACATCATGGAGAGGCCAAATCACGTACCGGCGTTGAAGGGGAGGAAGATGAACGGGTTCGGGATCACTGTCGAAAATATTACGATTAGTTGATGCAGAGGACGGTAAAGCTGGAGGGATGACACACAGTATTTGTGCAGTCGCTCGTCGATGAATCGGTCGGGGTCCCATTGTGCAGCTGGTTTTTGATGTTGGTCTATGAAATCTCCACGTTGAATAGCTATGATCGCGCACCATCAGGCCCCCACAAATCCGTGCGTCGATGCATCAGCAGGACGCTGAACGGAACCCTGCACACAACTCGGTTAGGGAGATGGGGGACAGATGTATATAATACGGACTTGGATTTTGCGGGCAGGTAAAATGGCTTCCCTCCCGTCATCGACGGGAGGATCACGGGCGCCGTCGTGCTCCGCATGTTGACCGGACTGCCAGCGATGAGTTTATCACAATAAAAGCAAAAGCAGGAGGGAACGCACACCGGGGGATAGAGACGCAACGTTTCTGTCGTGCCTTTAGCATCGAGCCAGCAGCGAAGAGATGAAGGAGGACAGACCATTGAGCACCGCTCTTAGGTACTTCATCTCCCAGAAGTCGTCCGGCGTGGGCGCGCGTGTCGGTCCCACTGTGTTGAGGACCTCGGTCTGCAGCTTGGCAAGAACTTGGGGGTGGCCGGTGAGCATGTATACCACGAACGTGAGCAGGCAGGCCGTCTGCCCATTGTGTCACACCGGTAAGTATTTGTGAGGGAGAGAATGAGACACGTACAGTGTCTCGCCCAGCCACACTGATGTTCACAATCTCGTCTCGCAACATCGTTCGATCTGCTCGAACCACAAATAAACGTGAGTCAGATAGAGCTCGCAAAAAATTCCCAACCCGGACATGCCATCTGTGTAATTGAGCAGGTGTTCCACAAGCGTCTCGCCCTCTTGCACCTCGCGGTCCTCCGCTGCTCCGTCCATCCCCATCTTCTCCACACCGTCCGCCTTCCGTCGCACCACAGCATCGCTCAAAATTGGGTCGAGGAACGCGTGCACGATGCGCATCGGAGCGCGGATCTTGTCGTGCCAAAACTCAGTGAGCGGCCAAGCGGCGCCGAACGGGCCCCTCTCCATCGCAACACGCTGTGCAAGGCTCAAAGCGGTGGCGAACGCGTTTGACGCGTCGGCGTCGGCAGTCGAGATGGCAGAGACTGGGACGGAGGAGGGGTAGGGGAGGCCCGCGGCGAGGGTGTGAGCATTGTGGCCGAAAAGGAACTCGCCCGAACTGTCCATTGCAAAGCGCGAGATCATGTCCTGTGTAGGATTGAATGTGTGACTAGAAATGAACACAGCAAGCTACCGACCTGGAAATCGATGGGGTGGCCCTCACGGATGCGCATTTTAATGGCTGCAATGGCCTCGTGAGAGTGGCGGTCGAGGAGCTCGAAGTCGCTGATCCTATCGCGTTTGAAGAATGGGCGCGTCATAGCACGGTGAAATCTAGATTTAGAGATTATTTGCGAGCAATTTGATAGCGGCGACAACACCTACTTCCACAGCTCGCCTGAACGAAAGGATAACTATGGTAAAGCGCTTGCTTATAAAAGAGGTACGTACCGTCAGCAGAAAATATCCCTAAGCCTACAAGCGGAGTAAATATCACTCTTGTATCTTCGCCCTTCTCGAAGCTGTTGAATTCAGTCGCAAGGAGGATCTAATGGCCTGTGAATACCAGGACTACGGCGGGAACAATATACACCACCTTCATGTGCTCAGGCTCGCAGGTGAAGAACTAGGTGCATATCAACAAGACATATAAATGCGCAATCTAATGTCACACCCTGTCTTCGAATAAAATGCGCATGCAGAAGATGTTCCCGAGTGACCTATTTATGAGTGCCAGCCCCTCTCCTGCAATGCTATTAGTTGCAGCTAACATAGTCAGATTAATTTTGATTCTGACCAGGATATTCCTTTCCCCTTTTTTGCAATCCCGCGCGCATCAGGTCGATGCCACCAATCGACGATGGGAGTGTGGGCGGCAACACCGCCACTTGCGGCGGCGGCGCGCCGATCAGATAGCTATTTTCCCGGGCCGTAAGATCATGGGGAGCTGAGCAGGCCACCGGCGCGAACCCCAGCGCGGCACATAATCGAAGTACGTTCGCCGAGCCATTTGGAAGCAGGTTGCAGCGGGTGCAAGGAAGCCAGGTAGGCTTGGACATAGACCATGCAGGTGGGATTCCATACTTTCTTTGCCGTTTATCTGTGCGCGTGTTTGCTGCGTGCGGCCTTTGCCTTTGGGATTTAGTCAGAACATGATGGTCATTCCGTTATCCGGTCAGGTGACGCGGGTGTATCGGCGTGATTGCGAACTGGCGGAGTTGAATGTACCGAGACTCATCTCTTCCCTAAGCTGCGACTCTGCAAGTCGGCTCTCGTCCCAATAGGGAGAATGGAGAATCTCAATCAACGGCTGTCTGGATACGTATAGTGCGTCAACTTAAGTTGCCGGCAGCTGACTGCGGCGCAGGTATGGATGCTCGCCCATTAGTGCTTTTGCTACCTACCTACCTTTCTGCGGGTACCAGTGGGCAGAAAAATCAAGAGTTGAAGGAGGAACAGGTCATCGTTTGTTTTCCCTCTCAATGACCGAGCTCTGACTAAATTCGCAGAGGGGGGGCGGGGTGCTCTGTGCAGTCGAGCCCTTCTCAACACATATATTGAAGTTGTTCGGCTGCGCAGGCGGTTGAAGGATTCTTTTCCGTGTCTCTGGAACGAGTATCTATCCCCACTTGATCTCCACACAGCCGTCACGGTCATCATGCAGGAATGCGATATGTTACGGACTCGAGCAGTCGGCAACTTGAAATGACTGGATCTGCACACGAAACACTGTACCTCCCGTGGGGCGGGACATACACTGCGCAACGTTTCCAACTGGATTTAAGGCGGAACCGGAGCAAGTATAAATCTCTCACTTCTGTCGCTGGTTATAACAATTAAAATGCGTTCTTTCCTTCTGGGCATCGGTCTCTTCTTTTGCTTTGATATTTTGGCTTCGGCCGCCGATAATTCCACACAACATTCGACTACTACCCAAATTCTCAACGCAGAAGTTGATTCATTTATCAACAACGTTCTTGCGGAATGGAATAGCCCCGGAGGTGTTGCGGTCGCTGTTGTTCGGATGGATAGCCAGGGAGGCTGGCTTGTCGAAACGAAAGGATATGGTGTAGCTAAAGCGGACGGCACCAAAGTCGGTCCAGACACCATCTTCTCAATTGGATCCAACTCCAAGGCAAGCTTTTGGGGCTCTCACCACATTTGTGATTAAATTCCAGTAGCTTTTCACGGTCCTTGCAACAGGACTCCTGATTTCGAACGAATCACTTAGTCCCCCGCTCTCCTGGAAGACGCGGCTCGCATCGGTAATTCCCGATTGGAAGCTCATTGACTCCGTCGCCTCCGCTGAAAGCACAATCACTGATATTATGAGCCACCGCACTGGCCTGCCGTCTCATGATTTCGGATTATTCCTCTTCAACGACACCTTCAGGTCCATTGTACGCTATTTAATCGCGTCTCCACCGCTAGCCGTATTGACCGCAAGCCATAGATTGAGAGGATTCAATATTTGAAGCCCTCCCTTGGCTTTCGAGAGGGCACCCAGTACAACAACTTCATGTACGTAGTGCTCTCGTACCTCCCCACCGTGCTCCTGCCGAACAAACCGCCCTTTGGGCGGTACGTCAAGGAGCATATCTTAGACCCGCTGGGGATGAACTCGAGCACGTATTCGTTCACCGTCGCGAATGGCACGGGCAGGATGGCAGACGGATTTGCACGAGAGAAGATCAACACCACCGAGAATCCCCTGGGCCCAGGAACCACGCGCGTCCTTCCGTTTTTCTTCCCCAATTCAACTGAGGATGGTGACAGTGAGCCATTTTTTGTCTGGACGAGCGTAATGGAACTGATTTGTGGTTCGTGCTTGTTGCAGCAACTGCTGGGGATGGCGGGATCCTCAGCACGGCTACAGACATGGTGCGCGGTCACGATGGAGTTGAATTGTAACTGCCATTCATATATGTGTAGGCGCGCTGGTTGCAGATGCTTCTCTTGGAAGGCCAACACCCACAACTAACGCTACCATAATTCCTACAACAGCTTTCCAGCAAGCCGCCACAGGAGTCTCTGCCTGGGAAGGCAACGAGTACGACTCCTGCTGTTCCCTCATTATACTTATCTTGCGCTGAGCCTAACTGCAGTGATTTCGGGCAGCTCCCAGGTGCCCCGGAATTGTCTCCCGCACTTTATAGTGGAGGCCAAGCACAGTCATCTTATCGCGGGCATGGTGGGTTTGATTTGGGTCTACACAAATTAAATTAACTCGTTTTGCAGTCCAGTTCGAGGTATGTACTGGAGTCCAATTAATTGATTGCGATCTGAAGAGATTAGCATGAGGGGGCGCTGCTAGGTAGGTTTTTTTTGCTTTAATATCTGTTCTCTCCATTTCAACTACGCAACAGGATTCCACAGTCGGGTGACACGCTACCCATTCGATGGCGTCGGCGTCGCCATCATGACAAACGACGACGCCTTCGGCCCACTGCTGAAGGAGATCATTAAGTTCCGCATCGCCGACGAGGCTTTTAAACTTGAACCAGTGGATTGGAACTCGAGGTAACTTTGTGAACGCTTGGAGTTATTGTAATTAAACTACCTATCCAGATACAAAACCGCTGCACAAGAAATAGAGCTCGCAACTACAGAGAGCACAAGCACGCTTCCGCCCAATGCAACCTTGCCATTCCCGCTCACCGCCGTACAGAACACAATATACCGCAATCTGGGGTACGGTGCCGATATAGAGCTCTGCGGAACTGCCACTGGGACAGCGCAGTCTGTCCATTGCAAGGCCCTCCTCGTCCACCTCAGCACCGCCTATCCCGAGCAGATAGCTGCAGCGGATCTGGTCTGGGCTTGGGACCGTTACCTCGCGAGCTACGTCGCGCTCTCGCACTTTGAAGGCCCAGTGTTTAATGTCAGTGGGTGGATTCAGATGGTGGTTATATTTGGGACCTCATGCTTCCCATTACACGCTCACGTATTTCTCAGCCGACAGGGAACGCCTCGGCGCCATTCTGGGCGTACAACAGCGTAGGCGGGGTCGCAGAGTTTGCCGTGGACGCCGGGAAGGTCGCAGGATTCGGGATGAGAGGCGGAGTGTGGGGGCAGCGGAGTTTGTTGATGATCCGCAGGGCGAGACTGTGGAGGAGAGATCGGAGGTGTGGTACAAGGCTGTGAAAAAATGACCCTCGGGCTTCTCTGGGTTGAATAAATTCTCTGGATTTCCGAAGAATATTGCACCGAGTAGACGACATGGACCGGCTCACTGTAAGCCAGATATTTCCATGTTATTTACACGCTGAAATATAGACTGTGAATGTGGATCACGTTTTAGGATCGCGATCGATTACCTAAGGTGAAAGGTGTGACGCTCACGCATTTCGCGGTCACGCTTCATCGGCACTCACGGCGCGTCCAAATGTTCCTCTTCTGTGCTGGATGGGCTCGGGTGTTGCCCGCGGTAACGACTGTTCGTGCCCCTCACCAGCTCGCTTTACTTCGATCTCTGAGCTCCACCCCATCTCCCTCTGTGTAAGCTCCAATCGGTGCGAGTAGCTACGAGCCAGATATCAGCATTTTTCGTTCGCTCATTTACATCTCCAGCTTTGGTTCTGTGTTTCTATCCTTAGGCCTCCTCTTATCTTGTCCCGCAGGCGGCCACAGAGATCCTGGTGCGTCTCAAAGCCCCAACTTCACAAAAATTTCCTCTAACGCTGGTCTGGTGCAGCTACCGATGCGGCGAAAAAGGCCATATCTCAAGCGAGTGCGCTCAACCATGGGTATGGTGCGTCTCTTTACCTTGGTGAATTTTCCCTCCTCCCTTACGATGGTCTGGCGCAGCCACCGATGCGGCGGAAAAGGCCACGTTGCGAAGGATTGTGGTAAACAGTCGTGGTGGGTCGCCATCCGTTTCTTAACTCACGAAATTTCGCATCGGTGTGGTTCTTTGGTTCCTAACGCTGGTCTGGTGCAGCCACCGATGCGGGGGAAAAGGCCATATTGCGAAGGATTGTCGTAAACAACGGGCGTGGTGAGTCTCTCTCCTCCGCCATCCATTTCGCTCACATTTTGCATGTGCAGTCATAGATGCGGCTCAACGGACCACCTCTTGGCGGACTGCAGCATGCCGCGCACATGGTGCGTCTCTTCATCTTGTTCATTCAACAATTTCCTTTATCCTTAACACTAATCTGGCGCAGCCCCCGATGCGGCGAAAAAGGACACAAAGCAAGCGAGTGCTCTCAAGCTCCCGCATGGTGCAACTTTTTATTCTCCGCATTCCCCTTCTTAGCTCACTAGTTGTGAATGGCTCAACAGACCACCTCGTGGCGGACTGCAGCATGCCGCGCATATGGTGCGTCTTTTTATCTTGGTCATTGAACAACTTTTTCTCCTAATGCTGGTCTGGTGCAAGGATATATCGCAACTGAGTATTCTCAAGCGAGTCTAAGTCGAAGATGCAATTCCGCCTCGACAACTCAAAATGACAAGCGACGACCAGAGATCAAATGAAAGTAACAGATTCGCCTCGAACGGAGTCTCAAATACAGATGTCCGCAAAAACGGGTCGGTGGTCGCTCGCAAGCACACCGTCGTCTGTGCGAGCACTTCCGACCTTGTAGCCCGTCGCTTCCCTGCGAAGTATCATGAGTATCCGCCTTCGATGCGTACGAGAAATCTGGCCAAAATGACCAAATTAAACCCACCAGCCACCGTTAGCGCCACCAAACAGAAAGTCAATCCGGCTCCAAGACCGTGTATCGTTTGGAGCTGTAAAGCCGGTGAATGTTGCGTGGTTTGCTGAGACCGCACGACGCGGAGTGTGCGCACGCAAGTCGTGCAGCGCGAAGGGAGACGAGCTCGAGTCAACGGAATACTTGGCAGCAAAGTCTTCCGGGAGTGCACCTGGTGTGCGCATGCCCGTGACGATTTCATATGCGCCAGAGTCGCGACCATTTGGTGGACTGTGTGATTGAAAGCTAAGTTGGATTATGCGCGGAGAGCGAGAAATATGAACCTATTAAAGTCACCCATTACGAATACCGGGCAGTCAGTGGTGACGGCCTCGTACCGCGCGCGGGCGAGAATCATGCTGGCAGCGTGGCGGCGCTGAGCTCTGACCGGTCGTCCATGTGAGTGTTGAGTACAGTGAACTCCGTACCACCGTTCCGGCGTTGCAGACGAATCGTCGTGCACACACGGTGCGAGCCCGCGCCGGGGAAACGGGAGGGAGTAAAGGGGGTATGTCTGCATCGCTTCAGTACCGATGAAGACTCAAAAGAAAGATTACTCACGACGTCCAGAATGAGTCGTACGAGCGGAGAACGAATTCCGACCTTAAACAAATATTCCTCCATTTATAGCTCAACGCGAATAAGGACGGCGCACTTTTATAAAATATGGGACTATATTCGCCGGCCTGAACGCCGTCATCACGGCCAACACCGACCTATTTAGAGGATTAGCAATGTCGTCCCGCAGCAATGCCGCCAGCAACAAACCCAGTCCCAGTCCGAGCCAAGTAGCTCGGCAAGGTCGTTTACTTGACGGACAAGGGCCTCCTGAAACCCAGCGAGTACGATTCCTTCGCCAAGTAGGTGCTCTGCGACACGCAGCCGCCGGAGGCTCCATGGCTGCTCGCCGTTCTTGCGCAAGTATCCTGGTGCGACAAGGGGGTCCGGGATGGTTGCAAGAGACTGCTGAACCGTTATGTTGTCTGGCTGAGAATCATACCGCAAATTGTAGGTGACGAATCGCATTGCTGAGCCGAGATATTCTCCAATGAGATTCGTCGTCAAGATACTGAGGGAACCTACGTGTCGATTGGTCGACCCCGGGTCTGATCTGCCAGCGCGCTGGTATTTGAAGGAGCGTTAGGATAGCAAAGAAACATACCTGCATCTTGTAATGGATGGCGCACGTTGGAGTAAGAGAAGAAGAGGGCACAGCCACACCCGTCATCCTGTAGATCATCACCGCCACTGATCATTGTTCGACTGTTGAAATAAAAAATGTTCAAAATATTGTTACGTTGTTTACGTCGCAAAAAAGTCTTCCAGATTACATAATATGAACCAGGTAATGGAATGGGAATCTGAATTGTGTCAGCGCCGAACACCCAGTGGCTTGGACATTTACACCGACTTGAGGATTCGGATTACTTGAATCATGTTTGACTTTAAATTCAAATGCTCATTGAAATTGCGTTTCTAAGAGACGACTTGGAACTTGACGCCCTCCTCCGCTCGAGAACCATAAACTCCATCCTCCCGCTGAACCACCCGCTCCCTGTGAGCCGATGATTTTGCTCGTTTCAGCAGCCTGTGCTGGGTTGATAGGCACTATCTTTGCCTCGTGCGTTGCCGCCGCGGTTTCAGCAAGAAGCTGCACCTGGCACGCGCGCTCGAGTGAGATATAGAAATGCAGCGTAGCCTCGATTGACGATGTCGCGACAAGTAGACCATGGTTCTGAAGAATCACGGCCTTGTTGGAACCAAGAGCCTTTGTGATTGCCAGGCCCTCCAACTCATCGAGGACGATGCCATTGTACTGTGTGTATAAGGCGTGGTCCTGCCGCACGAATTCGGGTAAATCTGGTAGAAAAATAAACGGTGAGGGCAACGCACGTCGTAAAATGCACAGGCGTCATGAGAGATTGGATCGAGCGTTTTCCCAAGTGTGGAGAATGCCTTCCCGTATATGGAGTGTGTGCGCCGCACATACGACATCCGGGCGTGCGGCGTGAATTGTGGAGTGAATCATGAATGCAGCCAAGTTAAGTATCCGGAACGGACCATCCTTCTGCCCCGATTCCTCAAGTATCTCGCCCTTGTGATCCACGAGAAGCAGGTCCGACGGTTGAATCAACTTGAAGTGGAGACCCTGCAAAAAAAAGCGATCAGGACCAGATGTTCAAACGCAAAATTTAAACAAGACACACAAATGGGTTGACCCAGAAGCAGTCCGAACGGATGGGGTCCTTCGAGTACAAGCTGTGAAGTTAGGTGATTCATGAGCGGTGAAGGTCGCGGACGTACGCGGACGGTAATGTGGCCGGCAATTCCTTCGCCGTATCCGAGATTCCCTGAAATGCATGACATTGGGAGCCGAACACAAAACAGAAAAGCAGAACAAAGAAATTAAAGAAAAAATAATTCAACGGACCGAATATCCGGAAAGCCTGCGCAAGCCGGAACTTGAGAAACTCGCGCTCCTCGAGTTTGGTCTTGAATACTGGAGGGCCTGGCATCTTTCCACGGAATGTGGTGGCTGGCAACGGAGCGCCATGGTTCTGTTCAACGGACATGTTTGGGGTGGTAGAGGGAAAGGCAGTTCTGGGAAGGAGAACGAAGTAAGTCGAGACTAAAGACAGTAAGGCTCAGCGTTGAAATCAACCGTTAGAAATATATTCACCTCAAGAAAGAATAAAAGGGAATGTAACGGAAAGCTCACTTCAGCGTTAAAACAACGTCTGAGGTGAATCCAGGATATAAATACAAAATAGATACAGCTAAACGGAATGCTGTTGAACAGCAAAACACAGAAGACGCGGACTCAATCAAGGTCCGATTGTGTTGTATAACAGCTATTCAACAGCGTGAACCTCATGTGCCTATCGCTTCTCAAAATCGAAACGAGCGCCCAAGCCTGGTATCCCCATTCAGAAGGACCCTTTAAATTAACGTACAGCAATTCATACCACCAAAGTCTAACGGGACCGCGCCAGAATATACCTACCTACCTGATTGATTAGACCTCAAGAAACTTCGGTGCCTTTAATGAGATGTCGCCGATCATGAAATGATGCCAATCATTCGCATAGCAGGATAAGACTCAGGATAATATATTAGCTTGACGCGGTAATTGTCTCACAACATCTGGTCAATTTGCATTCACAAACCTTCGAGGTTCAGAATTTCGGCTGGATTTTATACCGCTTTTACGTTGGTCATGTGTGAATGATGGTCCCAGTTTTCTGTGACGGCAACCACGCCAGCGTTAACCTGTGAGAATAAGATATAATCTCTGCGATGTCTTACCAGAGTAATAGAATTTTTGCAACAGACAGTGTCGCAACTCAGCCAGCCGCGAGTCTGAGAGCGATTTCAAGGTTCAGCCCGCTCGCAAATTTTACTACTCATTCGGCTCCTCCGATTTTCATTTACAGCCAGGACAATTGATTATGTGGCGTCTCAAGTCGACAGGTAATAACGACACCGAAATATTTCTAAGTTTGCTTCAAACATAATTGTCATTTCTCCCTGGAAGTTGATGGGAGTCCTGGAGGTTCTAAATAGACTTGGCAAAAATTCAAACTCTGATGATTTTTAATAATGCGGCCACCTGTACACGGTAGCGCAGTTAACAACAGACTACCCTGACTGAGATTCCTCAACTATATCACCCATGACGGCTGGATCACTTGAAGTGGAGACCCTGCGATAAAATTGATCAAGAAAATATGTTCAAACGCAAGAATTTATTAAATTTTTAACAAGACACAAAATGGGTCGAACCAGCACAGGATTAGTCTCCTAGACAGACGCTACAACTCAAGGCAACCTACCGGCGTGTTGAAGATGAGTGATGTTGAGGAGTTCTCCGAATTACATAAGCACAAAAATAAAGCAGAACAGAGAGCTTGATAAAAACCCATTATTAGGGCAAACTTCTATGCCAGACGTAAGTGCAGGCCGTCGTCGGATGGAGGTAGACAATCTTGATGAAGTTGATCCAAGCAACTGATGTCTTGTACATGATTGTCTCACGGTCACGCTTCTTCCGCAATCTCATCACGGCGCGTCCATATGTTTCTCCTCCGTGGGGTATCGACTCGTATATCGCCCACATTCGTGAGTGTACCCATCCTTCAAAGCCTGGCGTTACATCGCTCTCTGAGCTCCACCTTGTCTCGCTCTGCGTAAGCGTCCAATCGGTTTGTGTATCCAGCTATCAGCTCTCTTCGTTTCACTCATCTGCCTAACTTCTCTCCCCAGCTTTAACTATGTGTCCCCATTCTCTAGATTTCATCTCAACTGTGACTTTTCCCTTAGGCTTCAACCAAAGTCCTGGTGCGCCTCAAGCCCTCCACTTCGTTTTTATTTTAGTCTATATCCACCGTCACTGTAGCTATCGGTGCGGCTCAACAGACCATCTCGCGGTGGAATGCAGCATTCCGACCGACCGCACCTGGTGCGTCTTGATTTTTTTTTTTTGAACAAAATGAGTTGCTTAACGCTAGTATGGCGCAGTAATCGATGCGGCGCAAAAGGACATGTAGCAAGCGAGTGCTCTCAACGAAAGGCATGGTGCGTCTCTCTGCTAGGTCATCCTGTTATCCGCTCATGTTGTTGCGCTTGTACAGCTTTAGATGTGGCTCAACAGACCACCTCGCGCCACAATGTAGCATGCCCACCGACCGCGTATGGTGCGTCTCTTATCTTGTTCATGCAATAAGTTTTCCCACCCTAACGCTGGGGTGCTGTAGTCATCGCTGCGGCAAAAAAGGCCATATTTCAAGCGAGTGCCCTCAACAACGAGCATGGTGCGTCTCTCTGCTCGGTCATCCCGTTCTCCGCTCACGTAGTTACGCATGCACAGCTTTAGATGTGGCTCAACAGACCACCTCGCGCCGCAATGTAGCATGCCCACCGACCGCGTATGGTGCGTCTCTTTATCTTGTTCATGCAAAAGTTTTCCCACCCTAACGCTGGTATGGCGCAGTAATCGATGCGGCACAGAAGGACACGTAGCAAGCGAGTGCTCTCAACAAAAGGCATGGTGCGCCTTTCTGCTAGGTCATCCTGTTCTACACTCACGTGGTTGCGCATGTACAGCTTTAGATGTGGCTCAACAGACCACCTCGCGCCGCAATGTAGCATGCCCACCGACCGCGTATGGTGCGTCTCTTTATCTGGTTCATGCAATAAGTTTTCCCACCCTAACGCTGGATGCTGTAGTCTTCGCTGCGGCAAAAAAGGCCATATTTCAAGCGAGTGCCCTCAACAACGAGCATGGTACGTCTCTCTGCTCGGTCATCCCGTTCTCCACTCACGTAGTTACGCATGCACAGCTTTAGGTGTGGCTCAACTGACCACATTGCGGCGCAATGTAGCATGCCAACCCAGCTCATATGGCACATCCCTTTATCTTCTTTAAACAATTTTTTTCTCCCTAACACTGGTTTGGTGCAGCCACCGATGCGGCGAAAAAGGCCATATTCCAAGCGAGTGCTCTCAACGGGCATGGTGCGTCTCTCCTAGGCCATTCTTTCCTGTGCTCCTATAATTGTGTATGCGCAGCTTTCGGTGCGGCTCAACAGACCACCTCGTGGCGGAATGCAACATGTCCGATGATGACCTGAATTGGTGCGTCTCTATATCTTCTTCATTCACGGAGTGCCCTCAGTTACGAGCGTGGTATGTCTCTCTCCTAGGCCATCCCTTTCTTTACTTACTTAATTGTGCATGTATGCATGTACAGCTATAGGTACGGCTCAACAGACCACCTCGCGGCGGACTCCGATGCCGACCTCATTTGGTGCGGCTCTTTATCTCCCTTACTTTTTTTTCTCTTTGACGCTGGTATGGCGCAGTGATCACTGCGGCGCAAAGGGTCACATGGCCGCGCGTTGCCCCTTCATCCCGGGTTGTCAGCGTTGATATGATCCTCACCAATTAGTAGACTTTGGTGTGTACTATCACATTTACAAAGGCCTGCCAAGACATATCTATTTACAGAGGTCTCCTGGCCACCGCTTCGGTTCTACTCCTTGTCACCCCGACGCAAGCCCCGACGAATTAGGTTTCCTCCGCACGGGAACTGTCTTGCTCGGGTAACGTCTGTGTTTTGTGGAGCGCAGTAATCAAAGCGATAATATGTATGTATATGCGTATCCAAGACGTAACTAATCTGTAAGCCACTGTTCCCTCTCCCCTCCAGAACTGGACATTCAGGAAGGTAGTCTGGGCAACCTCCAGACCACTCATGCGCGAGCGCTGCTTTCGCGGATGCTATGAGTCTTTTTAGCACAACTATTGAAACTTTACACATGAGGGACAGACCTGCATTTCGCGACCACACGTTCCCAATGATACTTGTAGCGGCTTGATTGCAAGCTTTCGCAACTTCAGCCCTGGCTGCCAAGCTAGCGACGCGCTTCAGAATGTCGATACCCCCGGCATTCACAATTTCTTTCCGAACCGACGTCCCGCCCACGTCCCCTAGCAACGCGACCGCATTGGCAAGCTCGATATGGACTTCTGGATATGGCTCATCCGCCGCGGTTCTCAGTGCTGCGAGGAGCGAATCGACTACCCCGGCGTCAACGAGTGCCTTTCGGGTCCCACCTCCCCATTCTGCACATGCAAAGCGTTGGATTGCAAATGCAAATGCGCCCAGCGGCTCCACCTCCTCCGTGGGCAGAATGCTGGGAAGACGAGCCAGCCCGCGCGCGACGCCGGCGTCGAGAAGCACCTTTGCCATGTCGCTACTGTTTGGCCGCATCAGACACCCGACTGCCCGCGCGCTCCAGAGCAAACCTGGGGATCGTCAGCCGTATTCAGACAATGCGCCAGCATGGCGACACAGCCACCCTTCGCGAGGGCCTTTGCAATCTTGACGGATCGCGACATCCTCGCCACGGCATATATCGCAGCGCTGTAATCCTCGGGGCACGCACTTGCCGACTGGGAGCATCGCCAGGTGTGCTCGCATATGGCTGTGACCATGCCGATCTCTGCCAGCATATCGGCGATAGCGTCTGAGCGGATTAGCACACCCAAACACCATGCAGCGATGCGCGCCATCCGCCACCCGCCCCGGAGTCCTTTGGTCACGAGCAGCTTGCCGAAATTCTGCTTCAAGAGGCCGCTTGCGATCTCCTGATTCCGGCAAATACGAGCGAGGCACCACACCGCAAGTGCAGCGATGTTTTCCGACTGCGCGGCGTTAAAGATCTCGACTAAAGTCGCGGTGCTGCTGGTGCGGTATATTGTGTTCGCGGTGATGGGGTCATGTCTAACGCGGCGATTGTTAGCGGTATGTACAACTTTGAATCAAAACGCTGGTGCACGTACGTCAGGATTCCTAACGTAACCAGGACGGTCTCCAGTCCGATTCCATTAATAGCGCGCGTCTTGAGCAGCAGTATCAGTGTGGGTAACACGCCGGCCGTGACCAGCTTCTGCGCATCTTTGTCCGAGCTGAGGCCAAGTTCTTGGATCGACGAAAGGAGTGAGTCAATCACATCTCGCTTCCGGCCCTCCTTCACCTCGCTTAGAAGCGCGCCAACGAGCAGTGTAGCGTTTCGGGCTAGAGCCGAATAAATCACGGAAAATTGACATCCAGAATAGGACGTACCGCCAGTAGTGGTGATCGTACCCGGCTGGCTGCGGATGGACGGGGCGGTGGTATGGAACGACACAGTACTTTCGGTGTACTCTGATGCGGCGTGCGAGCGCCCAGAGCATGGTGCTTATATGCGGATTCGATAGCGGGAGGCTTGTCGAAGTATCCAGACGAAGGTGTGTCCGGCGTGCTGTCTTCACCAATATTTCTGAGCCGAAGGGAGCAGAGCGGGAGGACGAGCCGGACCCGGATGCCCATCCAGAGCTAGCAGAGCGGGACGAATGGCCTGGTACAAGTGAACAATGGAACAGACATTATCAAGAAAAACGCACCAGACGATGAAGTCCTGACCGGTGCAAGTCGCCTCCGTTCAGATTCTGGCGTTGGTGCCCTTAATGAGTCGTTCAAAATCAACTTGCCCTCTTCGTCCGCGCCGCGTGGTCGCTCGACAATACACTGGCTGCGTCGCTTCCGCCATATGCGTATTGCGGTCGTGGAGGATGCACAGCGAACTCGGACGGGCTCTGTTGATTACTCTGAATTTAGATACCGTCGGCGGAGCTGAACCGGGATGGTGGTTGGGAGACTCGTAGGCAGGCGGGATACTCCGTTGACTTCTCACGGAGTCCGTGCGCGAACTCTGAGGAAACGTTGACCCATGATTGTCTGAATGTGGATCAGTACGAGCAAAACCCGAACGAAAATGGAGGAACCTTCAACACGTGAAACGGAGGCAGACCTCCATGAAATTTGGCTGAAGTCCGGATAGTACTTTGGAGCAGTTGTACTAGATTATCGAAAGTCGGGCGGTTGACGCGAGTTTTGCTGCCAACATTTCTCCATTATGCTCCATATATGGTCTGTCAAGCCGAAGTCCTCGTCAGGGCGGTCGGGGCGACTCTCTTGTTGAACCACCAAATGGAATATTTCCTTTCGGTGAGAATTCCCCATGGAGCCTTGGACGTGAATATCTGACACATGTGTTGGAGGGACAACGGAAAGTCAGCATTGAAGATATACCTCGAGGGCACTCATGGCCCATGCGAAACGTCCGAAGACGTGAGACGGTCTGGAAGTTTTATGAGTTATAAACGATGAATTATAATTATATAGCGGATCATACCCCCTTCCATGCCTCGGGACTGAAGTATCGGTGTCCATTGCTGCCACTTGTTTGCACCTCAATCATCCCATAATCAGAGATACACGCCGTCTTGTTGATACCGATCAAATATTCTTGGGCTTTAAACTGCCATGCACAACCCCGCGCTGAGGAGATCAATTTCGACGTATCTGCGACAAATTGGTGGAGAACGCATACTTGGTGAGATACTGCATCCCAAGCGCTACGTCGAATACCTTGCACCATGGTAAAAATGTGCAGATGCAATACAGGTAAGGTACGCACAATTTTGGCCCGATCAGCCTTGGGATTTTGGTCGAGGAAGCGACTCACATTGCCATCCGGTTGTAATCAGTTACCACGTAAAGTGGGTCTGCGTCGAAGGAGGACACGCCGAACATTCGGAGGACATTTGCATGATGCAGACTGGTCCATATTTCGCCACGAGCGTGCAGCGGTCTAGCGGAGTGCGGCTCGTCATTTGTAAGATCAAGTGAAATTTATGAAGCATGGCTACACTGAGCTCCGCCTGCTCCGACAGAATCTTGACAACGACAAGACTGTTTTCCCATCGGCCCTGTGCAATCTGCCGACTACCAATTTGGGCGTCGTCTGCAATGTGCAGCTCATCTGGTCGGATTATCCAGGCCGAAGCCGGGGCGGAATTTCGGGGATCCGACATGAGAGAGAATGGCAGAGGTTAGGAGAAACAAGAGATTCTAACATCGACAGGCACGTCAGCCTACGCTCGCCACAAAGCATGGGCGCCAATCTACCATGAAACATGTCGGGTAGTACTAAATGGTCCACCGGGCTAAGGCCGTGCCTGCGATCATCATCCGGCATATGATGACTACCGGACAACCGGGAAACTTTCCTGGCTGTATACTCACCTACTTTGTTTAGGTTGTTATGTTGGGAGCGTTCTATGAGAATATAATCTCTGCGATGACTTGCCAGAGTGGTAGGATTTCGCCACAGACAGTATCGCAACTCGGCCAGCCGCGAGTCTGAGAGCGAGTTCAAGGTTCAGCCCGCTCGCAAATTATACTACTTATTCGGCTCCTCCGATTTTTGCGGGCATTTACAGCTAGAACAATTGATTATGTGGCGTCTCAAGTCGACAGGTAATAACGGCACTCCGAAATATTATAAGTTGCTTAAAACATTCTGGAAGGGACTGCCGGCACTCCTGGTGTTCTACATGAAGCTGGGCTCTGCTTTCCACCTCGTCAGATCACTATAATGTGGTTGGCCCACCAGAAACTGAGTACTTGAAGTTGCATCAACTCGCCTAAGTAATTACGAGTTGGCGTTGAGTTGGCGAGACGTATGTCTGAGCGCTTACTTACTGCATGGGGCTCTCTCCAGTTTTCCAATGTTGGTCCCTAGATTCATGAACCGCTCAGCGCATAAGTGCTAACGACGCGGGCACGATAGCCGACTGCCATGGTCTAGGATCTCACCTTAGTCCCACCCTGACCTGTCAGCTGCCATACCCTCTCATACTCCAAGCGCAAGCATGAGCAACCCCCTCAATTTCCCGCACTCTCCCAACTCGTACATGATGGAGGGCAAGCATCGCAACAGAGAGGTTGCCTCTAAGCCGTACAATCACGAGGCCCCGGGTTTCTACCGCGCCCTCAGCTGGATTCTTGGATTCAAAGAAAAATATAGCCTCCTCAACTGTAAGCGAAATTCAGTCCCGCCGTCCTTGCTTGCTCATAACGTTCTTCGAGGTTTCGTGTGGGGTGGGGCGTTGGTCGGGTTTTGCCTCGCAAGAGCCTTAACCATGAATCCTGCACGGACGGCGGATGCGATGCCTGCTGGTATTGCTCTTCTTCCCTGACATTTAATTGAACTAAGAGTCTCTCTTAGGTGAATGGTTTTGGCTGAGTCATGCCCCATACAAAGTCAATCTCTTCATTCATATCTACGGTACTATATGTATGATTTCATTGAATCATTCTCGTGCGCTTGCTAAATAAGCTAGTTGGCGGTATCGGTGCCGTGTTTCAGTTCATACCGTCTATTCGCAGGGTCAGTTCAATCCATTCCTTTTCTAAGACGAAACTTCTCCAACTTTGTTTTCTCAGAATAAAGTGATCGTCCATCGCTTGAATGGTACTCGACTCTCACCTGAAAAGCCAGTGTTCATGTTCTCTTCTTTAGGATACGGTGTGCTGCTGTGCCTCATCGTCGGAAATATCTGTGGGGGAATTGTTGCTCGGCGATCGTTCGGAGGCGAACTGAACGTTCAGTCCGGATACTGTGTCCTCGGCCTGGGTGTCGTGGTCTCTGGTATCATGGGGATGGTTTATGTGAAGAAAGATACCCGTCGCCATAGGAAATGGATGCTGCGTGCGTTGGTCACATCAACAGCATTCGCCGCATTCACTCACAATGATTACAGGTATGGTGGCGATTTTCGCGGCCACGATCACCGCGCGCTTGATCACACTATCAGCAGCCGCTATAATCACGAAGATAGGCACCTATTATTCTGTACCTCAAAACCGTTCTCTAGGCCTCGCAAGCTCTAACATTTTCTTGAATTTTAGATATGGAGATGCGACGAGGTCCTAAATCTCTTGGGCCAAGCGGAAGTACAGAGTTTGTACCCATACTGCGTTGCAGCGGGAGTAAATCCGGCTGGCGCATGGGTGGCCGTCCATGCATCTACGCAGGAGGGTCCGATCTATCACGCCTCTGCCTTTAGGGCTGTCCATGGTCGGTTGATCCGCTGTCGATCGGAAATATGAGACTGATTCACCGCAGGAATGGCCCTCTGGATCGCAGCACTCATCCACGTCATCGGTGTTGAATTCTACGTACGCGCAGATGAAGTTTATCTTCGCTCACTGACCGCAAGGGTTTTAGATTCAGAAGACAGAGACTGCCAATCAAGTTCGACTGGCTTACGCACTTGAAGCTATCGATCTGACAGAGACCGGGACTACGGCCTCTTACTGATGCTTGGAATGATTATTTTCTCCCTTCCTTTCAAAAAAGAAATTATCCTCGTCGATCCTTAATAGTCATGTCTTAGTAGTGTATCCTGAAGGCCTCGCCTGGTGATTTTAGCGTTACTTGTTCAGGAATTCAAAAATGTTCTGTTCACACACGTAGCATATGTCGATTGAAGCCCGGTTATTTGTCATGCATTTGCCTGTACTCGGACTTTTCTTTTCGGATTTCTTTCCATTTTCTTTGTCTCCTGTGCGTTTAGGATGGCGAACCGTGGGAATGATGGACAGGTGGCGGTGCTTTTTGGTAGCGCCTATCATGTGCCAAACTCCACCAAGTCGAAAGTCGCAAATCAGATCCGGCACTCGCTTGACGCTTGCCTTGCACCAACGCCACACCATATCATTCCCCTTCCCGCACTTTCTTTGCCGCGAATTCACCGTCGGCTTCAAAATCGATGTACAACAGCGAAACGAGCGATCGCCGATAATGAATTACCTTTAGAACACGGAAATGCGCCATAACCAGTATGTTATTGCTCGACGTCGACATTGTCCAAGAAATTGATCCCTTTCTATCTTTTCTTTGGGCCCTGTAAGCTCGGCTATACATTCGGCTCGCAATTGAAATAGTATCTGTCTGAAATATAGCGCTGGAAAGTGTTTTCGCCATGTCAGCCTGATTTTTGAGTTCGCCGAGACTATTGGCAATTCAGGGATTTATCTGAGAGCCACTATGAACGGGAAATCCATGGGCATTTCTTTCACTTGGAAACTAAGTAGTTACTGTAACGGCCTGAAATTTGAATCGAGTATGCGGACCGAGGAGGATATGTCGGCGCCCATTCCCATTGCAATTGATGGCCGGCCAGGGCACCGAAAAGAAACTCCAGCCACTTGAGTCGTGATATATAGCTACCCGCTCGTCTTGTCAGCCAGAACAGAACTTCTGGTAGCGTTGGTTTGGCCTTCGTCTACAATACTTAATACTGGCCCAGTCTGGCATGGGTTCATACCACTAGTACCGAGTCTGAGATAATGGCGGATTATTTAACGGACCACTAATCACAGAAGCTTCACAGATTTGATGTTCATAAATAATTCCTTCAGGAGCCCCTATTCAACCTGCCCGGCAATCAAATATAGGGCACCGCCACCGCCTTCCTTTTCTGGAGCCGCGCTCGCATTCGCATCCTCTAACCATTGGCTGGGTCGCCGTACATGCGTCAGCGCACGCGACTTTAGGTTGAACTCACCGGTGGTCCGAACAAGGGACATAACTCATCTCATCAGGACCTACGCAAACCACACGTAATAGCCAGTTGCGGCCCATGTACCATTACTTACGTCCGAGGCATGTACGTTTAGTTTACGCTTTACAAAGACGTCGGGCATGTACGCTCAGTTTCCGCCCTAGATGTCGGACGGCACATGGGGGGTGGTCCTTAAATCGCACATATTTTTTTCTGTTCAATTTCACGTCGTTTTTTATGTTCATTTTTATTCAGGGCTCTTCCAGGCAACCGTTCAAGATCTAATTGTCGTGGCTCCAGAAAATTTTAATGTATTATCGTCTATTCCATTGCACCATTTCGTCAATTAGGCCAGACCACGCCTTCTACGTAGGAACCCGAATAGTGTTTTCACATCTTGAACACATAATTGAAGCGTTCTGAGAAGCACCTTCACCGAGCGCCGGAACTCGGTATCGTGATTTGCATATGTTTATTTCCTGTTGGGCTGGCCATGGAGTGGTCAATCACCTCAATGCTTTCCTGCTCGAACAGACTCAGAGCGTTGGAAGTGCGTCCATTGGCGAATGGCCTTCTTCACCTGAAAGAACTCGTTCAGTGGTAGTCATAACTTAACTTAAGATGCAAGTGTAATGATCACCGGACGGGTATATGCTCGATCCCACCCATCCCTAGATGGTTCGGTGTCTCCCTCGCCACTTTTGCCGCTGACGAGAAAACCTTCGACCTCTACGACGGATATCATTCCCAGCCGGGAGCATCGTCGTCCTCCAAGTCCAACGGCCGTGGTCCTGGTCCTTATCGCAACGACAGCGGGCGCTCGAACCGCGGTGGAAATGGAAGCCGCCGCCCATACTAATAAACCAATATTTGCTCGCTTTCTTGTAACTTTACACTTCGTCACATACACGCGACGTCTCTATATCTAACCTTTTGTACCTTGTCTTATACACGCGATAATTCAATCTATGCAATCCCCTTGATTTATATGTGATGAATCCCTTGTTGGCGCTACGAGATATCCTCCGCAAACGTGTCATGTGGAGTATGTAGATACTCGACATCCCTGCCCTTGAACAGGCAGAGAGACACATTAAATCTGCGCACGCCTATTAGGGCCCACATTTACTGACTGCAAAGCTTGCGTTGCCTAGGACAGGAAACCCCGGAGTGTTTTTTTTTGTCTGGAACGATAGCCTTTCTAGGCTTGATCAAAGCGTGGCCGAGAGGCTCAAGTCTGCGGATGATGTTATTACTTATCAGCCTACAATGAAATGGAATTCCAACTCTCGTCATCTTCATAGCCTACGCGCTCGTCACCGAATATATGGGCCGCTTTTGCGGCTTGCTGTTGCGGCCACTTGTGTTCGACGCAACGCAGCAGAGGCAGCTCTTCCCCCGATGCGTGCGTCGTGCATTCCACTAAAGAAAGTTTTTTTGCACATTATTGCGCGCCGTGTGTTCAAAAGGGAATTTAGAGCCGTCAAGGGCACAATTATTTCAAGTAGGATTATAAGGAGTCGACGGGTGTTTTGGTCCTGCGCACCCGTCCCACTTGGAGCTTTCACACGCGTTTGGGAGATATAAGGCACACAATCTCGTCCTCAGGAGTAGGGCGGAGCCGGCAAAACGTTCGGAGGATCCCCACTTTCTGGAGAGTACGCAATGTGCATGCACTGAGTAATTAATCTGGGCTGGGGGTTTAATCACAGGATTAACCGAGCATTCTTTCGCAAGAAACGGTTTTTTGCAACGACAGTAAAAAACAGCAGGCGGCAAACACGGCAAACACTAGACAAACAGCTGTGTGCCTGAACGAAAATAAAAATATTAATGAGGTGAATAATGACTACGGACTAAAGAAATCAGTAAGACTCTGCAGACCCGCCCCGGTCACATTCCCTCCGCCCGGGATATAGATCCGATCCCCAATAGACGCGGCATTGGTCCCATGTCTCGGGTGTGGCATCGGCGGAAGCACCTCCCAACGGTCCTCCCCCGCGCAATACACCTCCACATTATCATACACGCCGTTGGGCACCAAATTCACGTCCCCCTCGCCCCCAAACGTATAGATCCGGTCGCCGATAACAGCGGTGCTCAACCCACCCCGCGCAGTCGGCATGCGCGCCTTCTCGACCCATCCTCGCCCAACCGCTTTCAGATCCAGCGTGAAGACCGTGTCCCGCACATTCGGTACGCCGTTCACCCGCCCACCAACAACGAAGAACGTGTCACCGATAACCGCCCCGCCGACGTGGTCGCGCGCCTCAGGCAGCGATGGTAACACGCTCCACTGGCGCGTAAGCGTGTTGAAGGCGCTGACCGCGGCCGAGGAGGGCTGCGCGCCGGTGATCAGATTGAGTTCGAGTAGTCCGCCGGCGAGGTAAACTGTGTGCCCGTCCACGCCCACCGCAGCCGCGCCGCGCGCGGTCCCCGTGGGCATATCCGGCAGCGCAGCCCACTCGTCCGCCACGGGGCTATACACGTAGGACTGTGGGATCGCCACCCAGTCAGTCGTGCCGTCAAGCCCACCGAGAAGATATAGTTTGCCGTCGACCGCGGCGGCGTTGCCGTGGTTCACCGTATGCGGGACGGGCGCGACGTCGCGCCACATGTTGGTTTGCGGTGTGTAGACCTGAGTCCAGTTTACTGTCGGGAAGCTGAAGGGCGCGTCGGGCGGGGGGCTGGAAATGCCGCCGATGATGTAAATGGCAGAGTCGAGGGCGATGACGCTCTGCTCCTGGCGAGGGCCACGGAGGGTTGGTGCGACGTCGGTCCAGGTCCCGGTGTGGAGGTGGACCTCGCGGGTCGATGGCGAGGCGAGGAGGAGGGGAAGTGCCGCTAGTGCGAGTGCAAGGTGTGGTACAAATTTCATGTTTTCTGATTGAGTAACTGAGAAGGAATGTGGGGCTTGGGAATGCCAGGAATCGGTCGTTCTTATATCGGCTAGAAATCCCATGCCGCGGGACATCAAGATACACGTCCTCCTTGTTGAAGGGTCATTTCGAACAACTAAAAGGTTCGCCGTTTTTCCGTCGGAGATATCCGGATCCGTAACGTGACCTGGCACGAGACGCGTCGCACCAAGCTAGGCCAAGCATCGGGTTGGTAAACCCATCATCTACAAACACAGCAAGCATGTCGATTTTATGTCCCATTTTCCAGGCCTCGCTTTCTACCTCTTTCGACTGGAGGTACACACTTCTTGTCCAAATACCACGATCATGTTACGGCCCGCACCAACAGGAACTGTGCCGGCATCAACATCGGAGGGACAAATTGCCTAGCTCGAGCACTAGAAGGGAACGAGAAGAGGTATTAGCGCATGTTGTCGAGAGAGAGCAGCTCATTGAAAATTCCGGTGGAAAGCAGATCGTTGCGTGCGTCTACATGCACTAGTCCCTTATAATCTGCCCCTGAACTTTGAACTTTCAGACGTTCAGATTTCCTGACGGCTACATATTTGTTTGCGGTTTTCGATATCCAGCGTGCGGTCGCCGGCAACTCATGCTGAATTAAATAGGCTGCCGTCCTCTGGGACATCTTTTTTATTTTATTTTATTTTATTTTTGGTGGTACGACGTCGGCCGCCGACAACTAACAATAGGTTAGCCTCTGCGGCCGCGCGCGTAAGATTGGAGGAAACTCGCCCTCCGAGAATAAGGGATACCACTCCGAGGAAATGCATTACGCACAGTGTGCAGCACTTAACAGTGTGGGACTCGACGCCATCATCGGTTGCGGCCCCGCCTTCCAGGTGGCGGGGACGGAGACCGTCGTGATCTCTTCGGCGCTATACCCACTAAAACCCCGGGTTCTCGAAGCCAGTCGTCTGGCAGATCGTCTTCGTCTAGCAAAGTACCACTCCAGGTCTCTAGGACCAGAGAGGGGGATAGGGCATGTTGCTTCCCATACTTCAATTTATTTGTTAGATTTTTATCGATCTCAAGGCGCTCATTTATTACCTTGAGCCAGCGATTGTGGACTTCATTTTTTGAAGGGGCGGTACCCCCTCGTCCTATAACGCTGTCGCAGCGTAATTTCCAAATAACGTGAGCTGACTCGGTAATCAATATCCTATAAAGCCGTGCGAGAGCAGGCTGTAATTTCCCTGTTGTGTCTTCGAAACGGGCCAGGCCGCTTCCCAGGATCGAGCCCATGGAGACAGTAGGCCAGTTTGGATGTTTTTTAGTCCATAGCTCCTCCGCAAGCTTCCAGATCTCACTCTGTCCTGGGCTTGGACATTCCAGAAGGACGTGCTCAAGGCTTTCCACTGCACCACAGTGGACGCAGTTGGCTCTATCTTCACATTCTGGGATATTCAGCCAGTACTTCCCGACTCTGTGTGCGCCGTGCATGCTCTGCCAGAGGAAGTTCCGGATGTTTCGACCTATGTCTTTGTGGCGAATCGATTTCCATATGGCCAGCGACTTGGGGTGGTAGGAGAATTCATTCTTCACTGCTTCCTGGACAGTTCTCACGTTTTTTTCCGTCTTAATACGTGATACAGGTTTGTGCATTTCCTTTATTCCTCTGTAGGCCATGGATTGTGTCATCGACGAGAGTTTTGCTCCCTGCAATCGTTGGTCAGGAGGTATGTAGAGGTGCACAGTATCCTCTTCTAATTTTGTGGTCCCTCCTCTTGCCAGATCGGCAGCTCCAGCGCTGCCAGGTGTAGATTTTGCTATAGCAAAAGTTGTTTCAGCAGTTCTACTGCGGAGACCTGCCCTCTGGGACATCTTCATTCCGGCATTTCATGTCCTTTTCCAACGTATCGCGTCGGCAAGACCTCGAACCCAACACATACTTGAACTTTGTTCGAAGTATCTTTTCCAGATATCTATGAAATCATGCCCAAGCTCTTGCATAATACCCGGCAACAAATACTCCTCCGTATCGTGCCGATCCGCTGCGCCGATCTTGTACTGGGCGCGCGCGTTGACTTTATTGTCCCCGCGCAGCTCTGGGCCCCATTCCGAGACGGATAAGTCGAACGCTGAAGAGTCGTTCAGGCGCTGGGCCTTGAGGAAAGAAGTATGGGGTGGTGGATATTGCACCATAGACCTGGCAATCGTGCGACTGTGTCAATACCTCCTGCTCGAGGCTGGACTAGGTCTTCACGCCCATTGAGTAGACGACGCAGTCGGATGCTGGGTCGCGCGCTCGAGGCCGCAGACGTATTTGCCTATAAGAAAGGAGACCGTCATTAGGTATCGTTTGGCGATTCTACTTGCTACCATCTCCCATCGTTCCTGAAAGCAGCAGGTTAAAGCAGACGTAAGACGAAAGAACGACTAAATTGTGCGCACCGACACGATACACAGGTAGCAAGCAGATCCCAGATCGAGTACGACGTTGTCGGGCTCGGGAATTCTCCATCTACGAGAGGCAAGTCAATCGCCGCTCTGCGTCAGACAGTAAAGTGGAAAACACGCGCAAGCGCCTTGGGTCAGCCGATCTTCTCTATACCAGAAATACCAGCTCAGCACGTGGCAAGCCCGGGGTGTCTGCCGCACAGACGCCCCCGGATTGCCACGTCTATCCTCACGACGATGAGCGACGCGTTCTCTGGCCACCTCCCGAAGTACTGGAGTGTCGAAGATCAGAACCTGGGTCCGGCTTTGCTTGCAGCTCATGAGTTCTCATAGCCCAACTTGCCGACGGAATACCCCCTCGAGAGGATGATGGGCACCTACAGTTTTGTGTCCATGCTCAAGGAGTGGAAGCCCCAACTGCGCATAGGCGAGGAAAATCCTGGGTTCCTGAAGCTCGGGATACGTCATGGCGCGCTGCCAGCATGGGAGAATGTGTACGGGTTATTCCAAGCGGCCAACGACTGGCGCCGCGGCGCCTTCGCAGGAGCTGTGCCGCACGCAGTTTCCGAAGGCCCTCCACGTCCCACCCTCCGCCGCTTCGATCTACTGACCTCATACGAGAATCGTGTCCCCCTCAAAGGGCATGCCTTGGAGGTGCTCGACGCAGCGGACGACAACGGAAACAACTACATCGTGATGAGGCTGGAATACTTCGTCGAGGACAGCACCTGCATCTCGTATATGGGCAAGAAACAGCTTCACGAGGGGGTTAGGGTCAGGTTGACGGAGGCGGAGCGCCGGAATCTTGGGATCTCGCTTACGTTCGAGGAAGTTGAGAGGCAGGCAACTGGGATGGATGAGGATAGTATCGCTCAAAATGCCCCTGCAGCTGCTTGACACGTCTGACTGCGATCGTTGAGTATGGATGAAATCGATCGAATTTGCTCGATTTATCGAGAATTCAACTACAGAGAGGTCCGAGAGTCTGAGGATAAATCAGCGACCATCCTGCCACGGACACACTTTCTAAGGCTTACGGTAGGGAAGCAGCGGTCTCAACCAGGGCAGACATTAGACGACGCTGGGAGTCCACATCCAGAGGTCCAAATGCCGATGTGTCGACACAACCTCCTTGAACTCGACGTCGGGCGCGTGGATATTGGGACATGAGGTTTTTGGCGGGACGCGGAACAGCTTATGTGTAGAGGGAGGAGGAGGAGGATATATGATACTTGCGTGAGGGTATTATCACTGAATGGCACATTGCGTAGCCCGGCCGGACGACTCCAGCTATTGTTCGGTCTTGGATCCCGTACGAATGAACGATGGTGAAAATTCGTGTGCGACCAACAGAAATTCTATATGCCTCACAACGCTCGTGCACTCTGACTGGCACAAAGCAGCGCGATTTTTGATCCTGGAAGAGCGAGGAAGTACATTTAGTATACAATAATTGTTACGATCGTGGGACATCCATGTTACTAGCCAGAGTCCGAAATCCCCTTTGGCAGCTCGACATCCACAAGTCCAAATTCGAAATACGGAAGAGGTTTTTCATTGTCTGGATCGCTATCACTCGAAGATTCTGGCGGTGGGGTGGCGTGTAATGGAGGGTCAGGAAATGGCATGAGGATCATTAAGGCGACTGTTGAAACCGCAGACATGAGGAGGGTTTCGTTAAGGGATACACGTTTTGCTGAGTTCTGCGACCATGTACCGACTCTGTGGAGCGATAATGGCTGCTTTGTGTCAGAAACGCCGAACGACGTCCACAGTCCTTGCGCACCATGATTTCGTGCCATAGTTCCCCGTGGCCGTCCAAATACGCGTCGTAAAAGCAAGGTTTCTCCATAAGAACTTCGGGTGTCTGTATGGGCCCGTTGCGTGCCTGTCTCCTCTCCACGACGCGTGCGCGTATACACAGCGCCACGAACATGGATGCGAGGATCGCAATCGCCCCAGCAAGACAATACTCTGTTGAAAGTCAATGACATCCAGATAACCCTTGGTGGTTATTGCACGTACGATAGAGCACGCTGAAGACCGGAGGAGACATCAAGAACAAGTGAGTGGACAGCAGCCAATAAAGTGATGTAATCCGCCGTGGGAGCCCGCATCACCGGCCCGGGTACGGCGGCATTTACTAGAAACCGGCATTCAGGATCGTGCCGTGCTTATTGACACCTTGTTGGTTTCGTCTTCTCCCTTTTCTCCTTCCATGTCCACGTCCTCGAGCTGCGTACAGAACATCCGTGGCCAGCGGTCTCCAGCGACGTTACTCGTACTTAGTGACCTCATTCCTGCAATTTTCTGCGCGTCAAATAACTCTCGGAACCAATCTCTTCCAATTGCACGCACAGCTGACTTCGGAAGAAAAGTCCATGGGCCATGGCAGGCCCCCGGTCACTACCTTATCGGACGGTCTGCGATAGAGTAAATCAACGCCCCAAAATGGCCCTATCTCCGGCCAGTAAAACAGACCGGAAACGAGCAAAGTTCGACTGGAATAGAGTAAATCTCGAGGAGCGCGAGATTTTTTTTTTTGGCAAAGCATCCTCATAAGGTCAAAGTGACATTGATTATGTAGACCGAGAATCGAGCTGCAAGACTCAAGAGGCGTTGGAAAATGCGAGTAGTGAGTGCAAACGGCTGAGAAAGGGTCCAGAAGCGAAATTTTTGGCCCCCGCAGCCGAAAATGGGAATTTTGGCCTCAAATGTCAGTCGGAAAATAGAGTAAATCAGGCGGCTGAACTGGAAATTTATTCCCGCTACCGTAAGGTACGGGTCTTAGGGAGCATGATTTTCAGATTTTGGCCGTGCATCACATTTTCGTCAGCAGTTTTCGCGTAAGCACATTTCCTCCCCGCCAAAATGCTTCGGCTTTTCCTCCTTGCCGATGATTGACACATAATAATGCTGACGCTAAATCCGACTCTTCCGGACTTGCTTCTTGGCACCGCCGTCGATCGATCC
Source organism: Mycena leptocephala (assembly GCA_029378395.1). NCBI lineage: Eukaryota > Fungi > Basidiomycota > Agaricomycetes > Agaricales > Mycenaceae > Mycena > Mycena leptocephala. The sequence goes on along the minus strand of JARJLF010001418.1, from coordinate 47,085 downwards.
GGCAGCTTTGCACTTGTTTGTCGCCTATTCAACTTCGATCCACCATCCACTCTGCACTGGACTCTCTGCCCATGGTATTGGCCCGATTCAAAGGGAAGAAATGTTCCTACTGTTGATATCTATGGGTTACAACCAAAAGCCCACTCCTTATCGCTCAAAATAGAGTACTATCTGAATGTTCCGGGTCATCTGTAAACCTTGGATATTTGAAGTGTATTGGAATATTCTGGAAACACCTCAGAACTTTGAATTGAAGTATATTTAATATTTAAAGCCCCAAAACTGGGACGTTAGCTCAATCTCTGAGCCTGCAATTGGCACAAAAAAAATTGTTCGCCACTGCACGTGACCTCAGTCGTGGTTTCAAAAAAAAAAGACTATCGTTTGCTTAAAATTGAACAAAATTCTTTGCTTCTGCAGAAGAACACGTCTAAGAATGAACAGAGAATTTTCATACTGTTTTCAAATCCTTAATTCTAGCCTACCCTTTGCAGGAATAGGACAATACTGCCGCAAGTTTGGGTCTAACCTCGATATTTGAGCAAAATCAAAGGTAATTTTGTGGAAAAAAGTTTGGTACGCCATTTTCCCACAGAAAGCGACCAAATTTCACTCAAGTTTGACAAAGTTATAAGGATTCTGCGCTACAGGGAATTTGATCTGCAACCAACATTGCGCAGGTTAGTCACAGCCACGGAAAATGAGCTAACTATGTAATAAGAGGATTCGAGTTCGTCTGCCCATATTTTGCACCTAACCATGCCTTTTCCCTGTCAAAAACACAAATCTTGGTCAACTTCACCAAAGTGCTATTAACTGTGACAATTTTGGGCAGATCGTTCCCCTTCAGCAGCAAAATCACTGGTAGACAGCACCTCTACAAAAGCACTTCGCCAGAATTTTCAGTTTCTGACGAGCTGCCAAGGTGTTTCAGCCAAAATCACCGAATATTTGTGCAAGTGGCCAAATTCAAAAAATGGGCACAGCACTTTTATTTGTATTCTGATTTAATACCCGACTTTCCTGTTGACCTACAGTAGGCTCAAAAATGTGTTCCTGAACAGCCATCTGGTCTATTTACATCACTTTGATTTATTTCTGTCTTATTAGTTCATTCTATAGCTGGTCCGTATCATCATGCCCAAGATCCTTCACCTACCTACACCCAAGGATCTCGATCACCCAGTGTCGGGTCTTGGCGATGTCGTTGACACTTCAAATGGTATGTTTCGCCAGTATTAGTTTGTTCTGTCCTCATTATTGTACCAGTTCCTGGACGTAGTTGTATCTGCGACGAGCCCTCGCCTCGGCTTGTCGCTGTCCTTCTATGTCTGGCTGTATCTCATCTATTCTACTCATGAATAAAATGACATCTTTGAATCTTTTGTGTGATATAATGCTTGGAAATCATGTTACCCGCTCCCGTATCTCTGTATTTCATGCCGATCTCCCAGCGATACAGCAATCTCTTGATTTACATGCCGTCCCCCACACTGGTTTAACTTTAATCCAATGCCGATATCTTCTCCATCCTATTATCGCTGGGGCCTGTGCCGACCATGTAGTTGATGCAAATTTGTCTCCACAACCAGATCATTCTGCCTGCCGTGCACTCTGTCAGGATTTCAAATCAGCTGCAGATATGTCCAAAACCGGTTTCAGTATTATTCTCGATGCAGACGACAAGTAAATCTCGACTGAGAGTCTGGTGCACATAGCAGCTGCTTCAGATATTTATGTATCTGGTGACTGCAACCTCAGCTTCAAGGTACGCTCAGCCATTGGGAAACACGCCGAAGCCCTCAGCTCAGCAGACACCGACATTCACTCACCAGCATCCATTGCAGATTTTTCAAGTCGTTTGAGAGTCATCGTAGGCTATTCTTTTGGCTATTGCTGCACTGCATTGCATTCAAGTCCCCGTAACGGCGAACAATGGTTTTCTCCATTCTCGGATCACTTAGCATTTGTTATCGGGACACTGCAGTCAATTTTCGCGGTCCCGTCTTTTGATATCTCTTCCTCATGACTTATTCTTGCCAGATTGTGCTGATATCCACAACGAATGGCTAGGAAGTAAGTTAGAGGCCGACTTCCAAGTCCATATTCTGATGGCTATCTATGGAAGCAAAATTTCTTTGAAGTCATTGCGCCGAGTTTTGAAGAATTTGGATATTGAACATGAAGAATCGGATAGTATAGGCCAGTGGCACAGAAAGCTCAAGCGCCACATCACTGGCTTGCGCCGAGGTCCTCGACCGTGGAGATGGTGAGCCATGGGACCCGGCTGTTCCTACGATGCCCGAACGTCGCACCTACTCGCCTGGCACCAGCCCAAAGAAGAGGGCCAGGACCAAATGCCATCGACACCGCAATCAAAAATTTTGGAAAGGCGTCACCCAGCTCCAACAAAAGACAGAAGCGCAACACCACCGGCCCTCAGTAGCTATTATATTGTGCTAAAACAAACTTTCCGCTTCATGGTTAGTATTGTACCAACTCCTTCTACACTCTTTAGCCTTTGAATTTGACTCAAAAAATGTTGTATATTAATGTCCCTTTAATATCATTTGAATCGGGTCTTGATCAAAGCCGGTAGCGGGCCATGCCGCTCGCCGGCCTTACCACTTTATAGAGTAAATCAGTCGTTTTCGGGCGCCAAAATCCGACCGGGCTACAAGGTAGTGACCGGGGGCCTGCCATGGCGTCCCGATACAGACACGAATATTCCCACTGATAATTTTAGATGCCCTCATAAATGATTTCGGCATTATCGGGATGCGTCAATTTTAGACAGGCTGGACGGTCCTTTGTTCCCTCTTGGGAGAACAGTCTTTCCGCGCTCACTTGTTCTGATTTGTTCAACATGCTTCTTAAGGTATAACTGAGACCCGGCCATGGAGAAATAACCCTTTGTCATTCACTATTGGGCGCATGGCAGGGTTTCTCCTTCAGCCTTTGCGTCTATGCAAATAATTTCTTCCAATTGGGAGCGACCCTAAAAAAAACAGTAAACCTTCTTGTTTGTTGCGGAAAAGAAACTCACTCCTTCATCATTTTCGTATTGGATTTTACCTCGAGTGTCATAATCTGGCAGCGGGGTAAAATATCACAATCGTCACAGTGCGGCATATTAATGCTCTGACTCCGAAATGCCTCCCAAAATCTCGACGTCCATGACTCCAAATTCTAGATACGGAAGAGCCTTCCCATTCTCCGAATCGCTCTCTTGCGACGATACCGTGTCAGGCGTGGAGATAGCTCTTTCGGGAGGGTTGGGAGACGGCATGGCGATCATGACAGCGACCGTCGATAAAGCAGATACGAGGGGGTCGACCAGGGATGCATGTTTCGCTGAGTTCTGCTTCAAATGAGCGACCCGGTGGATCGATAAAGGCTACTCCGCGCGAGTCAGGAATGCCGAAGCTAACATCGAAAGCCTCGCGCACCATAATCCCGGGCCATGATTCCCCGTGCCCGTCCAAATATGCGTCATAAAGGCGCGGCTTATTCTCGAGACCGGTGGCCAGCGTCTGGATCGGCCTGTTCAGCAGCTGCCTCTCTATGATGCGCGAGCGCCAAAACAGCATCACTCCGATAATTATGACGACCGACAGTGTGCCGATAACAATATAGCCTATCAGCGGTGGTTAATTTATATCACAGAGATTGCTACGGTCAGTTGCGCGTACGATAGAGGTTCGGAGAGGCGGTGCTGAATACGGGAGTTTGGGACATTGCAAGAGAAGAACCGAGTCACTGTGGCTGATGTCTGAGCGCTGGGCCCGAGGGAGGTCTTCACTGAGAAGCAGGCGCACTTCCCTCGTGGGCTTCGTAGCACCCTCTCAGTCAAGAAGGAAGTGAAAGAGCCGTGGTGGGAGAATGCTGTGGTGGGAATGGGCAGAGAGCTCTCACTCCCGCGAGCCAATCATAGCAGTTGATCACGGTGCCGAGATGGCGAGCTGTAAACATGTCAACATCACTCTATCCCGAGCGGCCTCGAATCTTCTTCAAATTTTTGTCGAACAGTTGGAGAGAACAGCTTTTCAGATGCAATTCCTGGCGAGCGAGCTGCAGTTTAAATAAGTAAGCAGCGAAACTCGCTTGGATTAAAGTATTTTAAGACGAAGATCATTCGTATGGACCTACAGTCGTGAATAGGGTTCAAATTGGCGAATACACCGAGGTTGCGGCCGCTTCCACTCCCCCTCTTCATTATCTGCGTCCTCTATCTTTTCCCAAAAGTACGGCCACGTAGGGAGGTAGCATGTTTCCTACAATTCAAGTCGGATAAAAATCGATACGCAAGGTAACAACGACAAAATAAAACGCGAAACAAATATAAAACGCACCTCGAAGCCGCACGCCGGTCGGCACTTCACCCACACGCTCCAATCGAGCCACGCCATCAGTGCGCGCGTCTCCGCCCGCCATTCGCGCACGACACCTGTTACCTCAGCGCCTAGAGGCGTGTCATCGCGCGGAAGCAGCGGATCCAGCCCCGCGCGCACACCCGCAGCCCACATGCGGACGACAACGCGGCAGATCTCGTGGTTCGTGCCGTCTAGCGCGCTGAGCAGCAGCCGCTCAGACACCGTCAGTGTCGCCGCGCGCGTGTGGATATGCGATGTGTGGCGCGTCCCGCAGGCGTGCCACACCGGCGCCGCCCATGCGTTGTTCGACTCAAAGCCAGAATTAGACCCCTCAGCAACCGCCGCGGGTCCGGGGCGCGCGGAAAACAAGATGTAGGGCGTTAGCATCACGCGTAGCTGCATCTGAATGGTCGTCGCGCGCTCGTATGTATTCGCGGGTGTCGTCGTGTTGAGGAGGTACTGGAGCATTTCGAGGCGGTCCGCGTAGCGGTCCACTATGACGCGGAAGAGCGTCTGCCAGTCGACGCCGCTGCCGAGCTCGGTGTTCTCTGGGGCGAGCACCGTTTTGAGGCGCATGGTAACCGCCGCGAGGTCCGCCGCGGCGATGCCCTGAAGGCGGTGGTCCCAGCGCGCCTTGCCAGCGCGGAGGGGGACGAGGGAGGGAGCAAGGGCGGTGTCGTAGAACGAGACGAGGCGGGTGAGGTCGAGCACCACGCGTGTTTCGCCAGGGTAGCGGTTGTGCCACGCCCCGGCGCGTAACATCTCGAAGCGGAGAAGGTTGTCGACGAGAGACCGCGTTGTGTTCTCAGGAGCAGGTTCGGAGCTTTCTGTTGAGGAATGAACTGTGGACGGCGGCTGCCACAAAGGCGGCGTAATACGGCGCTGCCGCCAGGCGGCGAGGAAGTCGGCAGAGATAAGCTTAACACCGTCCTGGAAATCACATAGCATAACCTCGCTGCGCCGCAGGCCAGGTCAGTGATAGATACACTGGGAGCATATTGTCTCTTACAAGTCCATCTCCATCCTGCGAAGGAATAAATAATTGTCGGGGGAGGGGGGATAGCTAGCACTAACCGCAGAAATCCATCAATCCCAAACTCTTTGCCCAACGCGCACATTTTATTTATCCTCTCTCGCTCGTCTAACCAGCGCGCGGGATCTACCTTCCCCCACAGGAGAAGGTCTTGCACATCTAATGTCCCGTCTTTCATATTCGCGGCGCTGGACCCGTCGAGATAGAGCACCTTGAGTGGTCGTGTAGCTGCAAGTGTAAGGTGCCAGCACCCGCTGGGAGTGGATGAGACACCGGGCGTCCCTGAAAAGGTGCAGAAATGGTACGAGTGTTCCGGGTCGGTCGCGGTCCATTCTGGAATTGTGGGCATGTTGCCATCGGCGCAGCCATGATAGAGGAGGGTTCCAACTGGAACGATCCCGGGAACGATGTTGTGGCCTAGTGGAAATTAATAAGGTGCGGGAAAGCTGATTGCGTTGAATGGGTCCAGTATATACCGTTTCTATACCGCGTGTTGGGCCAATGTTGCAGAAGAGAATTTACGCCCTCAAATAGAAGATTTCCCGTCGCGTTGATATCCGGCTTAATGCTCATGTCCGTCCATTCCGTATCTAGGTCAGGAACAGAGATTTGGAAGGGGATCTGAGCGGCCTGGCCCAGCATCGCATAAGGTATCGCGACGCCCAGCGGCAGGTTAGCGAGAGACAGGCGCATCTTCGAAGCTAGAGTCGTCGTTTGCGACGAGCAGTGCACTACGAGCACCGCCTTTCGGAAGCATACTGGCATCGGAACAATCCGTATATTGACACCGGAACGGTCCGTAATTGTCGAAGTTGAACGCAAATTGACGCAAATGCTGCGGGACTCTTGAAGTCATGACGGTCAGATACAGACATAGGAAAAAATAACATGTTTATCTGCCATTCGTCAACAGATATTAACCTTCACGATAAACCGACGCGGCAATTAATCTAGCGGATCACTCGTATACCTTGTGGAGATCTCCAGAATGAAATACTGCTCTATAATGTGCACGCACGCCCCAGAACTCTAGAACCAAACCGCGAACATTAATTTCATGATTATTTTTTTTCTTCACAGCACGCCGGATGGAGAATCGCCATCTCAACATCGTTCCATCGGTTCGGTGCGGAATGCTTCCGTCCATTGCCGCACATAGTCGCATCGGGAAGGATCGGCGAATTCAGGAACTTAACGGTCTCACCATATGCCATATGGCTCCCATAGCCAAGTTGCGATGGGAGTTCAGTTCGGTGGTTCTAACACCGTTCCAATGAAAATAAAATACGGGAATAGTGGCGCCGCACTATACCACGCATAGCCACTCACCCTCATGTATTCCAAGGAAAAAAGACACAGAATCATGAGGTCAATGTCGCATGTGAATATGTGAACACCATGCCATCCCATTTAATCGGAATGAACACAATTCACGTGGAATTGAAAGACATAATTAAACCAACTAGCTACGTCAAAGAAATAAGCGATACCAATGATGGCGAGAGAAGACACGCATTAAACTTATTACTTCAGTATGTGTTTGTCCGTGAACCAACAATTATACCTGTTTGGGCGGGGCGAATCAGTATTTGAAGGGATGTTGACTAGCGGAACGCACCATTTTTTTGTTCGTCGGGGCCGTTAAGAGTATCACAGAACAAAATGGAAGCACAAAAGAGGGATGGGAGGGAAGTCCGTAAAAGTCCGTGACGTGAAAAAAAAGTCCGCAAAGCATCGCAAAAGTTACCGTGTGCTCTGTCTGTGGAGGTCGCGACCCGCCGGCTGCAGCGGGGCAACAAACTCCCATTTCTGAGCCTCGTCCTGGACAAAAACCTGCCGACCGTGGGGGAGCTGGTGATGGCCGAAGGGATCGTAGGGGTACTCGGACGGGGGGAACAGGGGCGAGAGCTGTTCCTGCGATGCGTGTGGCTGAGGGCCTGTCTGGAGGCGATGCATGTACGGATGCCTCATGACGGGTTCATGTGCGGAATGCGGCGCGAGGGGGTTGTGGTCGTCATGCCAAGGGTGCTCTTCGTGCCAAGGGTGGTCGGGAATGCCGGCAGAATGGGCAGACAGCGGTGCGGGGATATCGTGTGCGAACGGGGACTGGAACTGGCCGTGGTGATATTCGTCACAGCCATATGTCTGGGCGTGGGCGAGAGCATACTGGAGCTGCTGCTGGTGCTGCTGCCGTTGGTGGTGGTACAGCTCGAGGCGCGCAAGATCCTCAGGCGTATAGTGCGCGCCGTGTGACCCGTCGTCGTCGCCGTAGTCCTCCTCCTCCCCTTCCCCACTTGGCGGATCTGACTCCTCGAGCTCGAACTCGGCACCGGCCAAGATCATAGCGAAACCCTCTCCACGGTTCGGCGGGGGCAGGAGCATGATTCCACCGGCGCGCTCGCGCCACTCGTTTACCTCCCGACGGAGGGAGTCGCATTCATCTCTCAGGACACGAACCTGCTGGGAAGCAAGGAATCTGTGCCGACGAGAAGCGTGGACGTGTGCAATGCAGGTATTCACGATACTCGATTTTGAGGGCCGCCGAATATTAGCGAGATTAGGGAAGAGGGCGGCCAAGTCCTAACACTGCTGTGAGCAATTCACCAACGATCCACAACAACTCGACGTACGAGGAATCGAGAATTGAGATTCTCGCGACGCAGCCTTTCGATGGCATTGTGCGAGGCGCGACGTGCTGCGCTACTGCGCTGTTTTGGTTTTGCGGTTCGTGCGGCTCCAGAGGACGCGTCAAAGGTAATGGTAGACGTACTGCTCCCAGTGGCGTTGGGGAGAGCAGGGATGACGATGATCTGCTGGGTCGAGTCGGCGGTGGGTGAGTCCGCCGGCGCCATTGGCTGCGGAACAGTCATCCCAGGGTTCCGCGGAGAGGTGGAAGACAGGATGGATGGTCGTGGACGAGGAAATTCAAGAGAGTGTGTATGTAAGGAGTGGACGGCCGCTAGAGCGACGAGAGGAAAGTCATAAAGAAAGAAACCCAAAGAAACGGCTGTTGGCCGGAGACTCCAAATAACGAGGGCAGTATTTGAAATTGTCTCTGTTTTGATTGATCTGCACATCCCAGCAACAGACAATGAGACATCAGAAGGCGCCGTTGCTGATCACCATGCTCGATTCGCAATATCACGAGTATCGTGCAATGTTCACTTGTTGGTCAATCGAATGGCCTTGTTCAGTTTAGGGTTTCGGTCTTGATTGGTCTCCGAGTGGATTTCCGAATATTTTAAATTCAACCTGGATGGTTTTGTCCCACAAATACGACGGCAGACAATTTTATGTACAGGAGGAGCATACAGTAACATTACGATCAGGTGAGGGAGGGTAAAACAAATCTATGCCGACGGGGTCCAATTGAATCCGATTTCATCTCCGGGGATGAAACTCGGGAAAAGAATAATATAGGTACCACCAGATCCCGGCGGCCCGGAAGAGTTCAGGTCTCTCTCTGAAAATGTCTTTGGATTAGGACAGTATTACGAGGCGTGGGTATCAACGGGTCTCTGTGTCTATGTCTAAGTTTAATAATAAATGCGTACAAGATATGAAAGATTGATCATGAGTGTTCTTCACACATCGAGCGCGACATCCGCCTGCCATACATCGTCGAACGTATTTTGGAATGAGATCAGGAACAGGTGTTCGAAGCGCACACAACTTGGCGAAATCATCCAGTCGCGCGATGATGCCGTTTCGTACTGGGATTTCTGACGAGATGAAGACAAGAGTCAGTATCAAAGTGAGAGATGTAGGGAATCAATAACGAACCTCGACGAAGCGCGCAAAATTCGACGCTATTTGCACACCCAATGCCACCCTCGTGATAGGTGCGCCGTTAGGACTGACGACGTGCATTGCACGAATCCACTCGACATGTCCGTATCCAGGCCACTGAGAACAAATTGTCGGTCGGTTCAATATCCTTGAAGATGCCACGAAATACTACACACTATAATCCGGAAAACCACGCGCTGCAGCCCCGTGTGCGCGAGAACAGGATCATTCGCGCCTTGAATGGGGGTCGAAGTGCCTTGGAGGCGGAGGTCGCGCATCGACACACCCTGCCGATACTGGCCCGGGTAGTCGAAGGAGACCGGGGAGTGGATTTGAGCCTTCCCAGTGAAGGCTTTTTGCCGCTGAGCTGGAATGTAGGTTTCCAGAGGAAGCCTTCGGCGCGTGGGGGAGTTGAATGCAGAGTACTGCTGAACATTCGGATAGTAGGCCATTGGTACGAAAAGCTCAGAAGGTGTTGAGAGGGTTGGAGTTGGAAGGGAGGAGCGAGGACGGTTATTGATTAGGAGTACCGGACATTGTTTATATATTTCCACTGTTCAAAGCGCGGCATGCTCAAAGCTCAAAAGACCAAAGAGGAAAGGGCTAAGCGCAGCCGACCAAAGAGCAATGGTCAAAGCTTCAGCCGATCATCCAGTGTAGTAAGGGGTGGCCGCTATGTCTAACGGAATGGCCACACAATCGAGGGCTTGTGTTTCTATAAAGGGGTTCCTTGTTACTTTGCCACTCGACTTTTGGGGTTAAGACTTCTTTTGGCCTTCGAATGTCGATTGTGCACCAAAATAGGTAACCGAGTAACCGAGCCACATCCATCGCAAAGAGGGTCAATGGAGTTTCATAAAAGGATAATAATGGCCACATGTTGCAAAGGCCAAAGACGTTGTCAGAGTTGCAGGTGAGACACAGCGAGCCATTGGCGAAGTACATTGATTACCTTATGATAATTGAATGATTTGAGAATCATGAACGGTGGACTGAGGAACGTCAGAAGCTTCCATTGAGGTGTGGATATGGCGACTCACAAAGCGTTTTGAGTGAAAGAAAGCAAGCCACGTGGCGTCGGCGATCAGAGCTGATCGGTTGTAATGAATCATGATCGGTTCATGTTGTTGAACCGTACGAGAGTCTATAAATGTGTGAAGAATGTCTTTGGGTTCTGTCGATGAGCTTCATTTGACGGTCCTGAAATTTTTAGTGACAAAAATAGCTAGGACTGCAAGTTTAGCTGAATTAAATATCCTTTTTTTTTTTTTGGCGGTACGATAGGCCCCGAAACTCTGGAATAACGGGTCATTACGAATAAGTCTTTGAAGGTCTGTGAAGATCCGAAACGTACCATCTCCGACGCCATTGCTTCAAAACGGCTCCTGAAACTGTTGGTTTCTCTTCGGTTCGTACCCAAACAAGAAGATCTAAAAGGTTTCCACTTCAGACAGTCAGAAACGTTACCTACCAGGTCGAAGACGGGCATTGGGATACAAAGGTTAAACTCCAGCAATGCGAACGAACCTAATGGGCAAGATATGTAAACAAGCCCGAGGTGTCGATGGACTTTGCCGTCTGCGTCCGCAAAAAGGTCGAAATGAACTGCCTGCCGCCGGAGAAACGATCGGCTTGTTTACTAGTTGGTATCCTCCACGGAATTTACTTGAACGAGATGGCTGGTGATCATCTGGCATGAGACGAAAGGACAGACACATTCGTCGAGGTTCCCGCAAGGAGCAATAACCCGCGTTCGGGCTGCCTATTTGATCGCTTGGAGAAGCATGAGAACCACGGAGAGATGACGGAATGTATGTGCGGACTCCCGACGCGGCTTGTGCTCGCGCCTTGTTTTTTTCGAGTTCAAGTGCATAGTCGCCTAAAGCTGATTCAAGCTGCAGATGATATGCGAGCGCCATGGCTAGCAGCATTTGAACGAGAGCCTAACATCGGTATCTTGGTACACGTAGAACCGAAATTTGCTCCGGAGTCGGGCTGGGAGGTATATTGGTTTCACGGACTATATCTTGGTCGCAGTTGACGCTGGAGCTGCGACAGATTGTACTGGGACGGGTGGAAAGCAGTCCGGTCAGCGAAAATTAGTGGTCAGTACAATGGGGAACCTGGGTAAGAAAAATCAAGAGAAAAAGATGAAAATCCTCAGAGCGATGTTCAGTATCAATCAAGTACTTCGCTCAAAAATTCAGCAGGAAGTGGGGCATACAAAATAGATGATAGAGATTGTTCTCCAAAGCCATTTCGATTTACAAGAAGTATCGCACTGTGATAATAGGTTGTTTATGCATCCATTTACACCGATGGCATTCTGGGAAACGTGTCAGTCGTCAATGAAGCCAAAGTTAAATCAAATAGCGCACCTCGGTGTTACTTCATTCATTGATTCATTTATTTCCGCCCTACATCTGCTCTGGCGTCTTGGTCCCCTTCACACCGCTAGACTCCTTCATTCCCTTCGCTTTCTCCGCGTCCTGTTTGCCCTGCGCGTTCTTCACGCCCGCGTCGACGCCGGTGGCGCTCCACGGCCCCGACGGCGCCTCATGAGGTTTCTGGACATTCTCCGAAGACGGGTCGACACGGTGGATCTGCGGGTCCGCAGCGGGTGTAGAGTCGACCTCTTTCGTGTACGAGTCGGTGGTGTGCGAACGCAGCGCGGTAGAGGCATAACTGGGGAGAAAACGGCGGGCTACCGAGGGCAAGGGGCGGAGGAGAGATCTCGAAAACATTGGAACGAATACGGAGAGTATGGATGTAGTGGTGGCAACTGTCTCCGAGCTTGGGAAAAATCGAAGCTGTGTGGGGTAATGCCGTAACGCGGGGATACGCATCACGAGGTTACGCGGTCACGCGAGCGAGGCCGAAATCATCTTGGCGCGTGCTACCGCGAGCAAGACAGCGCGCTCGAGACGCACAGAAATTTGCGCCGGGCGGGAATACACGTAAGGATGTCTTTTCTTGCGTGCTATCGACAAGCGCTCCCCGCTCTCAGGCTTCCGCAAGTTATCTTGAAAATGTTTTTTGAGGCATGTCGGTGCGAGGTACCCGGCTATAGCTACAGCGAGGGGTAGCTTTCGATAATCCAGTAACAGTGCTGAGGATCAACATTTGAACATAACACCGCTTGCGTATTGTCCTCTCCAAATTCTCCAAAAGAAAAATGCTGTTATATGGTCTGACTAGGGAGACCAGTACTTACCAGCGCAATTCATGCTTATACAGTCGACACATTAATTCAGGCACAAGCTTCTGCGGCCCGAAGTCGAGGAAGATCAGCCTCAGGCATCTCGGCCTTCAAGGTCGGGTGACCCCAGAAATTGAGGGCTGGGAACGGCACACCAGTAGTGCTACTTAAACGGCGTATGTGTCTGCGTACGCATTTGGGCTCCATCCATGTCGGCGCTACTTGGCCTTTTCATCTTATTGACCGTGACTGGCGTCAAGAGTGCCCCCACCATTAAGTTGGGGGAAACAACCGTCGTTGGGCGAGACATTTCTACGCTCCAGCAGGAGTTTTTCGGAGGTTCGCCATATGAAGTGGACCTGGATATGGAGCTTATCACCGATTTCAGGCATTCCTTTCGCTGAACCGCCTCTTGGAAGTCTACGTCTCAGGCCTCCTGTGTTGAAAGGATCTCTCGGACGGGGAACCTTCAATGCTACTAGCTTCGGTCCTGCCTGCCTTCAAACGGTGGGACACCTACCACTTTTGCCTGCCGCTCAACTTACCGCCGACGTCAGAATCCTCCGCTGAGTCCAATGTCAGAAGACTGTCTGACTATAAATGTGTTGCGGCCTGCCGGAATCTCGTCCAACGCCAAACTGCCTGTGGTGAGTTTATGAACTCAAGCTATGTCGGACAATGACGAAAATCCTCAGATGTTTTGGACGTGAATATTCTTCGTATCCTTGCCGAATTCTAAGCACAGTCATGGGTAGATATGGCGGTGGATTTGTTCAGGGCGTGTCATCGGCATTCAACGGAAGCACAATTGTCGCCCAAAGCGTTTCTCGCGTGCGTGGTTTAGCCACTCTCTTGCAAGTCGGCAGCTTGATTATTTTGTTCAGGGGACGCCTGTGATTTATGTTAATTTCAACTACCGTCTCGGGCCATTGGGTTTCCCGCAAGGACAGGAGGCTGACAACAGAGGCGCTCTCAACTTGGCCTCCAAAGATCAGCTTACCGCCCTGGAATGGGTCCAGTTGCATATCGAGACCTTCGGTGGCGACAAAGATAAGGTTTTTTTTTTATACTCTAGATTCACTGGGCAGTTGAACGTTCAATCAGGTCACTATCTTTGGCCAGAGCGGGGGGTCAATCATGAGCTCTATACTATTTTTGAACCCAGACCTACGTCGCCTAGCAAGAGCAGGGGTACGATTAGATCACATGCAGTCATACAGTTATACATTTTCACTAACATTGCATTTTTTGCACAGATATTCGAGTCCGGATCTCAGGCAACCTCTGCCTTGTTCGCGCCGGAGGCCCGGGAAGCCAACTGGCAAAATTTTGTTCGCGGTGTTCCTTCCTGCGCCTCCACTGCGACATCCGGATCCACTTTCGGCTGCTTGCGTAACGCAAGTTCGACCGAAATATTCGAGGGCCTCTCTGTACCTTCCCCCGATTTATTCCCATGGGACCTAGTGATAGACGGACCTGGGGGAACCATCCCTGATTTGCCATCCGTTCTGCTCAAAGGTGGCCAATTTGCCCGATTACCATTTATTGCAGGAACGAACCTGGATGAAGGTTCGAGGAGAATTTGTATTACGATGACTCCCTTTACATTATCTATCACTCTAGGAACACTCCTCACACCACAAACCATTAACTCCACAGCAGACATCACTGAGCTGCTGGTTAACCTGTCTTCTCCGTCTGTGTCGCTGAGAAGGCTTAAGCAGTCCGCCCTCAAACTGCTCCGATTATATCCGGATATTCCGGCGCTAGGTCAGGGCTTTTGGTTTTCTTCATCTAGTATTTACTAGAGTAGGTTCACCTTTCAACACTGGAAATGAGACCTTCGGCCTGAGCAGCCAGTTCAAGCGCGGGGCCGCAATTGGTTAGCCATTCATCCTAAGATGATTTCTATTCTATACAACTCAACTTAACATATTAGGCGGAGATTTGCACTTCCTTTCGCAGCGCAGGCTCTGGATCGAGACAGCAGCAAATGCGGGGGTGAAGACTTTCGCGTACTTGTTCACTCAGCCGCAACCGAGCTTACCTCCGGTGCTTGGTGGTCAGTCCACCGCTTCGATTCTAAATTATGCTTACATGGAACATGTTCCCAGTTACACATGGCTCGGAGATTCCCTACGTCTATGGCACCCCCAACGATACCTCGCCTTCCTCCATACTCATCAGCCGGATCATGATAGACTATTGGGTGTCGTTCGCGACAAGCCTTAATCCCAACGACGGTCTTGGAGTCCCGCGTAACATTGCTTCTACTCTCGTGTTGAGCACTGATTAACTATTCCCCTTAAATACGCACAGGACCAGAATGGACACAGTTCACCCCGAAAAATAAAGTTGGTATCCAGTTGTCTCCAACTATCCAGATTGAGAGTTTTCTAGGCCGTAATTCAACTCAACGGCGCAAATACAACCATGATTCCGGATGATTTCCATGCAGGTAATGGACTTTTAACCAGTTGAAATCGAACTCTGATGATGGCTGGTACAGAACAAGTGGATTTTATCAATTCGGATCCTGTCATCTGGCGTCATTGATGTACTGAATAGTGTGCACTGTCACTAGCCTTGAAGCTCTGCGAATACTTAAGCCTGATTACCACCGTTACGTTGAGCGTGCGTTCGGATCCAAGTTCAACATTGGCGGAGGCTCGGACCGAGGTGGCTGATCTTCTTCTGCTTCCACCAGAATAAACCACCTTGGTGACTCGGCCCTTTTTTTTATTAGAATACATACGAGGATCCGTTGAGGACTCGACGGCAACACAAGAGCTCCCGAATATTGAGTAGATAGTCGAATTATACAAAACCGTCAACGATCGCCAGAATATTGCGGTTGTGGAAAGCCGTAGGGGTGTGGCAGAACGCCAATCCTGGCGTAATCGCTCCTAAGAATTATTAGCTCTGCTGGCGGGGGACAGCAACGGCCCAGGTGGGTGCATATTCCGCTGGTTGTGGGGCTCGCCTGCGACGCTCAGTCCGCGCCTGCCGAGCCTGGCGACGCTCCTCTGCAACCTCCCGGAAAAACCCGGTCTCCAGGCGCCAGTTAACAGCCCTGACCAGCTCTTCTACGATGGCCGCCAGGATGGTGTATCGATCCGGGTCCGTCTTAAACGGATCTGGCCACTCGTTGAGAAGCCAGGTGTGCTGGTAACAGATATATGTCACTTCGTGCTTCACCTCGATGTTATCTTGGAAGCAGATGGCGTCGTACAAGCGATACATCGCGCGCATAGGCGTGTCTCGGACCTTAAAAAGCACCCCGTTTCAGAGCATCAGAATGTTTTCGTGCCGCATATAGAAATTAGGTGGCGGGCGGCTTGTACTGAGGGGAGGGACCGATAAGGGCTGAAGATTGCGGAAGCGCCACGGGATTGACCAGAGGATGGTGAAGGTATATGTCCAAGGATCAACGCCCTGCACATGAATACCGCGTATTTGGTGGAGTATAAGGAAGGAAATACCGAATGCTGGAGATAGGCGTTTCCTGGCATGAAAGTAGATCCGAAGGTTGAGCTAAAAGACTTTATCGACAAGCCAGGACCAGATAGCAAGTAAGTAACTAGCCCAGACTCCGAGTCAGCAAAAAGAAGGATTCTGACCGAACACCACGACTGAGACTCACGTGTGGGTGGCTCTACAAATCTCGCCATCTTTTTCCTGCCAGAGATGGCGTTTTGACCTGCGAATGTCGTAGATGGAGACGGAAGCAAGGAGAAGAACACAAGCGATCACTGCCAGCCCACTGATGATTTCGGCTATAACATCGGCCGAAACGCCGATCAGGTTCAAAGTGGTTGAGACTTCGGTTGAAATGCTGCTGCATAGTTCGTCAGGAACCTACAAGAAACCGCGACCTATCTGCACCTTGAAATTAATTGGGTGGACAAATCGGTGGGCCACGATCTTGCACCTGCTAGTGTAACCGGCATCCAATCTGTTTGCAACCGTTTTTGAATACTGGCAGTTTGCTCCAAAGCGGTTCACCATTTTTAAGCTCAAGTGCGGAGGCCAGTCAGCATTATGGCGATCCAAAGGCATCATATATAATGGTTTTTGGACTTGTGCTAACGTCCTATGTCGACTCCTAGTTCCAATTAGGGAATGCCGTCATGATCACGTCGTTTGTGTCACTCCTCCTTGTACTCTACCGTCACCTACGGACAACACCCATCATGAAAGACGAAGCTCCTAGGTCTAAAGGTATTTCCTATTGGATTGAATCAGCATTGGTTTACCGTCCGTTGCAGCGGACCCCGGCGATGAGGCCGCAGCAGCCAAGATTTGGGCTGTCTACATTTCTGAAGCCGAAAAATACGATAAAGGTCTTGTGGGAAGCTGGAAGAGCGACATGGAGGGAATGTTGATTTTCGTGAGTGCTTTCAGTTGGCACGGTACGTACCTCGACCCACGTACTCCAGGCAGGTCTCTTCTCGGCTATTTTGACGGCCTTCCTCATCGAGAGCTACAAGACTCTGAATCCGGATGCCGGCGATGTCACTGTGCAGCTGTTGAGCCAGATATCACAACAGCTCTCGGCATCAGCAAACGGGAGCTCATTGAATTTCAACCCTGCCCCCGAATATGCTCCATCTGCAACGGCATTATTGTGCAATGCGCTCTGGTTCACGAGCCTGGGGCTCAGTCTTTCGTGCGCCCTGATCGCGACCTTACTCGAACAGTGGGCGCGCGATTTCATCCACCGTTCGGAGATACGATCTGCACCTCTCATCCGTGCCCGCATATTTGCATTCCTCTACTATGGACTAAAACGCTTTAACATGCACGCGGTGGTCGAGGTCATTCCTCTACTACTACACATGGCACTTCTTCTCTTTTTTGCTGGCCTCGTCGCTTTTCTTGTTCCGGTCAATACCGTCATGGCTGTGGTCGCCGCCGTCATTCTGGTTGTCGTAACCACTACATATTGCGTCCTAACAATCCTTCCATTGCGATATCTCGACAGCCCGTATCGCACTCCGCTTTCTGGGGCATTCTGGCAGATCATGCAGAAGGTACACCTTTCATGGCGCCGTCATCGCGATTTCCGTGGTGAAGAAAACCTTGGATGTTCCCCCGCAGAGGACGAGACCATGATAGAGGCAATTTGCCGGGAGGCCACTACGTCCTCATACCAGCACAGAGTTAGGGATGAGCAGGCACTTATCTGGACTGCCAAGTCCCTTTCGGACGAGCTGGAGCTGGAGTCTTTCGTGGAGGCGATTCCCGATATCTTGTGGGGACCCAATGGCCCACGCCACACCTACTCGAATCACTTCCGCAACCTCGTACTTAATCCTCATGTCGCGCTGTATTCGCGAATACATACTCTCGTCGAAAGCTGTGAAACGGGACTGCTTTCATCAGAGACAAAGAAACGCCGGCAAATTGTTTGCTGCAAGGCTTTATGGGCCTTGACGACTTTGTTCACTTCTTCGAATCCTCTCACGTCCGTCTCAGACTCCCTAAGCTTGTTCTTGCCTTCCTCGTTCAAATCGGTCGCGGCGTTCACCACCGACTTCCGGATATTATTTGCCTCTATTACAGAGAAGGATCACGAGGTCTTGCATTTTGCTCGTTCGGCTCAAGCGTTGATGCTATGGACTCTTTCGCTGGAGATCGAAACACGTCTCGACGGTTGTCTTCAATACCTTACTACTTCTGCAGAAACGCTTAAGTGCGGCGAAGAACCTGATCTAACTCCGGTTGTACAGTTCCTACTAGGACTGTTCTGGGAAAAGGGGTCGCTTCGCCACTATAAATTCAATCCTCAGAAGAAATGTGCAGCCTTCTTCATTCCCAAACTTGTCGACCTCATAGGACGTATTCCCAGTACCCGTGCATATATTCATCGGTTATCTTACTTGAGGCAGACGTCCGCAATGAGTTCCCCACCCTACCACTTCCGCGAAACCCTGAATTTCTTAAAGGTTCCTAAACTGTGCCCACCGTACCTCGGTCATTTGTTGGAAGACAGCCTGGAGATGATCGTATCCCGTCAACTCCTAAAATATAATGGAACAGAGCCCGAATGGATGGATGAACTCGTTCGGGATATACTGTCCCACTGGGCACCGCAGCATCCTGATACCCCCGTTCCTCCCCTTCCCCCACTGGTACGATACTTGAATGGACGCCGATCCGACGTGGCCGTGTCGGAGTCAATCTATTGCATCCCCAACCTTGATCAGTTATGGAACGCATTCGCGTCATCCTTGACGGATGGGCACACCCTGAATACAACATCGGGACATGGGAAGGAAGAATTACTGACCGCAATCTGGCGTCTGGCGTCAGCGCCACTCCCCCCGTCTCGCGGGTGGTTCGGGAGTTACCCACCCTTCCCACTATTCCAGGCTATGATGGATGCCGTGACACAAGAGGGCGGCTCTCACTTCACGCCATCCATAACGCCTCACTTGAAAATGTGTTACTTGGCTGGTTTGAGTTCGCGTACGACAACCTATGCTGAGCTATCCATGGATCCAATCCTGCCATCGGAGACGGGGGTTCCAGCGCCGCCAAATGATCGCCCACACATGAACTTTTTGCGTAGGATTGCTGAAGGAGTCGTTCAACTTGTCACCGAATTTCTGGAGTCCTGTGCCAGCTCCGATTCGTTGCCGTACCAGGCGACCGAAACGCTCCGACGTATCTCGTACTTCCGGTCTCTTACGGTCGTTCACGTAACTCACCAGGTTCGACTTGCCAAAGTTATAGAAGATACATTCGCCAATCCCGTCTGCGCGGAAATTCGGAGCGCGGTTATCAACCACCAGATGTTTATGCCGTATGCGGACACATCAAAGCCCTGGGACTGGAGGCAAAAAACTTTCCTGAACGATAGGACGGCTCGTGACAAGATCAAACAGACATTTTCGGAGTACGCCGATCATTTAGCTTCAGATTCAGCCCTAGACTCGACTGCGGATCTTGATCGTGTTCGAGCGATAGTCAGAGGATTCGAGTCCTACCATCTCATTGATTCAACTGGTACGTGGAAAACCCTGATCTGTTGGCGAGCCTAACAAATGTCAGACCTCATAATCAACAAGGCCGACGCGGGAGAATCAGAATTGGTGTTTGATGTTGGCCCGCTTTGAGTCCTAGTTCCTTCCTGGGTGTAATTTCTGGAGGTGAAAATGGGTGAATGGATGGGGCATATTTTGAGATTACTGCAGATTCTCCTACTAGCCACGAAATGGCGAGTGTTAGAAGCCCTTGAGTTCATACTGAATAGATCTCAATTCGTGGTGTAGATTTCAACAGTCGCCGGCTGTTTTTTCATGCCGAAAATCCCCCAGCTCTGTCCACGGTCTGGATTTTCGAGTCGCATTTAGCCAAATTTGCCCGGGTCTGGCGCAGTGTTGTAGCTTTTTGGACAAATCTCGCACACCACAGGCTACAGCCCAGGGAGTACCGCAAGCGATCATACCGCTACATCAGAGAAGTTTCAACGTGGTCACAATGCTCATTAAGATCGGAACGAAAACTCGTCCGTGTGGGTATGCTACAGAACCTGAGTGCAAGCTCTCTTGGACGCACGAAAACGACTCGACATTGCTTAGGCCCAAAGTGCTCAAGTCAGTGGTAACCAGGGCATCGCCAGCGGGGGCGGAGTTCCCAGTGCAGTCGGGCTCTCTGTGGACCGGTCAGATTGCATCTCATTCGAGAACATAGAGACCCACTGGAAGAGAGTGCATTCAGTGCCAGGGGTGGTCAAGAAAATGCTCTTGAATGTCAGATCCGCGCTGAACCGGGGGAGATCGGCACATCCGTCAGTGACGGTAGTCGCCTGGTAGCAGCCCAGAGTGGTGTTGGTGAAGCACAAGTTGATGAGGTCGACATCTGAGGTGCACAGGAAAGACTCGACGTTGTCAAGACCCAGGGTGCTCAGCTCGACGGTGCCGGATGTATCCAGCACGAAAGGGGGGAGGAAGGGGCTGCCGACACATCCGCGTTCGCTGGAATGGGGTTAGTTTTGGTGGTTTGAGAATATAATATAACTAGATTCACGGCGAGAGGATGCATTCAAGGCCAGGGGCGGACACTGAAACGGTCTGCATTTCGCTGAACAAGGGAAGATCGACACATCCCGCAGAGTCGGACGCGGCCGCTTCGAAGCAGGTGCCGTCGAGGAAACAAAAAGTAACGAGGCCGTCATCGCGCGCCAGCTGTGAAGGTGTGTAAATTGACCAGAGACGCAACTGGAACGGAAGAACTGACGATGCTAGTGGTGGGTCCTGCGGTCGCGAATGCCGCGAGGAGGAGAGTAATGAACGTGGTGGTTTTGAAGGGCATTGAGGCTGGAATCGTGTGTGGAAGTGACAAGGATTCTGGGAGTTTTCCTCACGCGAGGCTCTGCTTTTATACAACGCGACTGATCATTTGATACGCGATCGCGAGGCCATTCAATTCAACCCGCAGCCTGATCTGTATGTGTACATCATGATCGTCCCTTCCTACTGAAACTAAACTACAACTCGGCCCGTTCCGACGTTCGTTATTTGGACCGTGCCGTGTGATGCTACCTACCTACCTACTGAAAGGGGACCTATAGTCTATCCTGAGTCTTTTCTTGAGAGGGAAATAAGAAGAAAAAGAGATGTTGAGATCAAGTAGTTTGTTCCGTAGAGAAGTAATGCGGATCTAGGGTGGACTCGGGTGGAAATAAGCAGAAAAGCTGTAGAAATGAAGATTTGGTTTCGTCGAGAATGATTGATATGCACTGCCCTGAAATAAACGCCTGATCGAACAAAGGCTTCTCCCGCGGTTCGTCCTGATTTTCGGAACTTCTTCCTTCCTTCAGGTTAACCGTTCTTTCAGCAAATGTCTTGTCGGCGGTCAATAACGTCCGAGACATGAGTAGCCGCGTTTGCTTTGCTCTCTTCTCGCCTTCAAAATTCGTGATTTTGTTCCCCTTGCATCAGCAGATATCCTGCACAAACCATGCCGCAGAACGATGGGGTATTCCTGAGCTCGAACAGTCCCCTTTAGGCGAGATCTCAGGGGCGAAAAATCCATCCACCTGATTATCACTGTAGCATGGTTCGCAGTAATTATAGACTGTGCCTATTCAGTTCAATGTTAATAATATAGCTGTATCCTTCCGAGGATTTTCCAGCGCAAATAGGCCCCATGCCTCCAATAGCAGCAGCCCATTCGATTTCCTTTCCGCTTTCAATACCCAAAATTCTCTGTGACTGTTCTCATCAGATTATTGCGCTTCAACTAGTTAAACTTTACTCTCGTGGCTGTCATGTTATCATTACCAGAATAATCGAGGCCTTTCCGGCGGTGAATTCAACGTGTAGTCAGGTTTTTGACAAGGGGTAACCGATCTGTGATTGCCGGACCGGAGGCTGGTTGGTTGGGTCGGCCGTCAGGCCGAAATTTTTTTTCTGGGAGGCATTTATTTTTAGGCTGGAAAAGGCCCTATGGCAGTCATTGAAGCTGTTCAAACCAATTTATGCACTCTCTTAGTCGAATTACGCTCGAAACTTGCTCGGAATGTGAAGATGATCCCAAGATGATCGAGTGTTTGGCAGTGACTTCCTACAGATATTTTGAAAATCACATGGAAAACTTGATGAAAATTTCCTTCTGCTCGTAACGACATTGCCGTGCCCGTAGATGACTTCCAAGAACTCACAGGGACTTTCCGTAAGTCGCCCCGTCTGCGAGTCTAGGCTTCACTTGTCATTGACGCGATAAATAGATGGCAGAATTAGATATCAGATGGCAGAAGGACGCGCACGAGCCGGGAGCAGCAACCTGTCCCGAGTGTGGGACGCAGCTCCGATATGGGCCCGCGGGGGTAATTAACCTGGTGAAAACGCACGAGGACAAGGGATCGTGCGTTACTGCCAAGGCCAAGCGCGACAAAGCTCGGGCCCAGCCAAAACCGCGGTTATTGATGTCCTTCTTCCTAAAAGTGCTCGCAAAGCCGGAGCGTGTACCATCAACCGTGGAAGCTCCTGCCCTCGTGAATGCAACATCGCTGGCCACGAAAAGCAACCCTGGGAAAATCGCTCCCAAGAGTCCTGTCGCGCCAGTGCTATCCCAATCTGTTCCCTATTCGCGTCCAATTCAGCTTTTGAATCAGCTCAGGGCTAACGTGGTGCTCTTACCCCAGAGCATAGCGATAGCTGATCAAACCAATCCCCTCTCGGTATTTTCTGGCGAACCCGCGGCACAGGTTTCTGCTAATACTGCTGCTCAAGATCTTTGGGAGGCCTTGAGCGGGCTTTTCCACAACGCATTCGGTTACGGAAACGGGCTGGAAACGAGGGTTTTAATGGTCCAGCGTGGACCCATGGGCTGGATGGGTTGTTGCGCTTTCTGGAATATTTCATTACCCAACGCGGGCTGGAAGGAGCGGCCATGGAGCTTAAAATCGAGCAGATGCTCGAAGCAGTGCAGTCTGTGTATGTGAATCAGCAAATTATAGCTTTTCCTACCAAACTGACCTCGCATTAGACTCACGGAGAACGGCATCACGGGCCCAAAAGTCGGCGACACACCAATAGATCAGCGAGCCCCTGCGGTCATTGATGTTGACGCCGACACAGATATTCTGGAATCCGCGCCGACTGCAGTTCGGCTGCGTGCTCCATCCAAACCTTCTCCGCTGTGTGCTGGATTTCTGTTTCCCTTCAGTGGTGCCGACAAGACTGCGAGCTCTGAATATCCATTTAGTCTTCATGACACCATCCCGCTACCATGGACGTTTGGTAATAACGCCAATGGAACTCTCACCTTACGATCAACCTTCTGTGAAGAGAAACCCTCGGCCGGGCGCAACAATTGTCGTGCCTGTGCGGCTCTCCCGAAACACAAAACTCTGGAGGGTATTATAGACCGCGCCAAGTACGGTGTGAAAGAAAATGCCAACTACGCCTACCATCCATTCTCCGGTCTCGTCGATGTTATTCGCCGGAAGAACAAGCGCATTGAGGAGCTTCGCGTACGCGGATTGAATGCAGCCAAGCGTATCGCAGTTCAGGCACGGGCGCTATCGGATCACAAACGCTTCGTGCAAGCTATTGGCAGCGGGAAGGTGGAGAACGTCGATCGGGTGGTCCGAGTGCAGTTGGGACGGAGGCAGGGCATCAGAGGGATCGCTGCGACTTACGACAAAGCCGCGCAAGGCGTTTACCATGCGAAGAGTTACACTGAGCAGGATAATCTTCGAGCTGTCCTCATGTGGCGGATTGCGGGCAACAGAGTCGCAGATTTTGCCCATCGTGCACTTGGGCTGCCGAGCAGAACCACCTTGCGCAAGCGGACCACGGTCCCACCCATTTTGCCTTCGGCTGGAAGGCCCACTCAGTCCGAGGTTGCAGAGAACGTAGCTGCTTGCTTTGAGGGACTCGCCGAAGTTCTGGTCGCACAGAAGCCCAAGCATGCTGTCTTGATGTTTGACGAGATCGCCACGGAGAAGCGGATCCGATGGGACCCAAAGACCAACAATTTCTTGGGTGTATGCAGAGAGCACGCGAATAAAGTCAGCTTGCAATTCAACTCCGAGCAAGACCTTGAGGAGCTGTTTCGCAAGAAAGCGGCCGGCGAAGTACATTTTGCGGGTGAGGTAATTGTGATCCAATCTTCGCACGTTTTTCAACTCTGATGTTCACGTAGGCCACCGTGGCCGCAATCGGCATGCTTGACGACCATACTCGCCTCTATGCCGCGCGGCCTGTATTGATATCAGGCGACTGCAAGAAGGAATCTGGTATCGAACATCTCCGAAACGTTTTAACCCCAACTATCGAAGGCGTAAACAATAAACACGATCTCACTGGGCTACGCATCGTCTCTGTTGCCTCTGACGGCGAAACGAGGCGCGGAAAAGCCTTTGTCGAACTGACGTTCCTCCACAAATTACCACCAACGTCGAACATTTATGGCCTGCTCAAAGACCTGGAGCTAATGAACTTCTGGGTGGGAGACGACGACTTGACGGCTGATAAAGATCACAAACACGTATTCAAGCGCGGACGAAACCGTGTATTGCGGCAACGGGGATCGAAGATTTTTGGGACTCCCATCAATCCGACGATTGTTCGCAGTCATTTGCAGTCCGTGGGCTTGTCGACGGAACATATCAACTCAGTTCTTTGCCCTGAGGATAAACAGGATGTGAAGCTGTCGTTTGACCTACTCAAGGATCTCTGGTCCCTTCCGCCAGCCCCGGAAAATTCAAGTCCCGGATTCACATCGGCGCGAGAGGCCCTTCGCACGCTCGGCTCCCTCTTCTATCATTTAATTTTCCCCTACGTTTGCGTCGATCTCAGTCTTTCGGAGCAGCTAGAGCATCTCAGTGTGGCAGCGCATCTGGCTCTCATTCTGTACCGCGATGGTGGGAAGGATGCAATCCCCACGCTTTTATACACCGATATCATGATCATGATCAAGAACGCGTACTTCTGTGTTGCAAAGGCCAAAGTGGACGACCCGACAGGCAATTTTTGGCTTATTTTGCTTGGGACTGATCGTCTGGAGGAATTGTTTGGTATCCTCCGCACGATAATAGGAAACGATCGCAATGTGGATATCCTTCAGCTCGTCGAGAGGATCACTGGAACCACGGAGATCGCCAATATATTGGCGATGTACCCTCAGTGGGATCGGGCACCGCGACACCTTAAATTACTTGCCCTCTCCCGCGATTCCACCTCGTTACCTGACCGCACAGATCACATTAAGCCTCCATCATGGCGTGCCGACACCTCTCTTGCAAATGTCACGCTACTTACGTCCTGGAATCGTGGTCGTAGGATGTTAGAGACAGAATTTCCCTCCCATGCCAACCACTTCCGATCTCTCGACACTGCCTATAACATCGACATTCTCTCGCCCTTGGGTGAACTGCTCGTGCACAAAGATCTTGATTCCGATGATAACGAGGATGAGGACGAGGACGAGGACGAGATTGAACTCGCGTCGAATCCCCTTGCAACGGATCTCGAGGATGCAGCTGCGGACGAAGATATCTTGGCTCCCGAGGCTCCTACCTTCACCAATTTCATTACCGTCAACAACCAGGAGCTCCGAAAAACCCGTGCTCTTTCGCAAATGCAAAAGTTTGGGTATAAAGCTGGCTCCACTGATCGACTTAAACGCGTGGCAGATGGGGCACGCTACTCGTTGAACTCCGTCGATCCAGCCGGGATTATAGACGACGACGAGCCGTACATTCTCCTCTCCGAACCCATCGCCACCCTAGTTCGTTGCGACGATAAGCTCTTTGTTGCGATCGGAGAAGTTGCGGATATTCGATTGGACTCAAAATCAGTTGACCAACTCAGCATCGATCTCTTGCGCGAACGCAAAGTCACGGTACACTTCCACATAATTTCCCTAATTCCTGCAACCACAGAGGATGACCCTGAACGCAAGCATGATTGGCGCTCCGCTGGCCTCCTGCGCCATGATGGACTCACTGCGCCTGGGCGTTTGGTCATGCCGATAGATCCTGCTCTTTCGACACGTGTACTGGGAAAGCCGCATTACCTATTCGACAGCAGCGTCTTGCGAGCTTTTGGCGCCCAGCTCTTCGACGAGGTTACCTTACAGCTCAACAAACAAATCCCCAAATTTTCCCCAACATCGAAATTCCCATACCGCGAAGCGGGCGGCAAGTTGTTAGTTGGTCGAAGTCCGAATTTAACTGAGCCTTCTTTTCTAGGTCGTGCCTGCTTTGTTTGCGAAGGAGACGATGAGGTTCAGGGCCTTGAAGATTGTGATACACATACATGTTCGCACTGTCATCCGTCCGTTGCCCTTGATGTCGCCCATCCTCAAACAGTTCTGGCTCATATCGGTGCCCATATTCTTCACAATCCAAAAATTGACCGTTCTTCACAGCCATGTGGATTTTGCGGCCGTTCATGCTCTAATTGCGTGTTCTTCCTCAAGAAGAGTCACTCAGCCGGAGATGGAATGACAATCAACATGGCTACGTCAAAAGGCTGCCCGAACTTCATCAAGAAATTCAACTATGCGGTTGCCGAGAAATCGAACTCAAAAAATTCTCCATGCTCCAATGTGCCGTTGCGCTGCTTGGAGTGTGATTCGACTGACCCAGCGGTCTGGCGATATAACCTGAAGTATCATCTCATCCAAGATCATCCTCTGACTCCGATAACGAGGTACACTGATTTGTGGGAGATCAGTCGGACAGAGACTGCATGGATGCTCGATATCTTGAACAAGGCGAGTGCACATCCCAAACGCGTCCGACATGCCAAGCCCGGACTGGTTATCTCGGCGGCGCATAGTTCGAGGCTTGCACTGGCGTATGTTCTGTTCATCTAAACATTTTTCGCATTTCAAATCACGTTTGAATTCTCATAGCGATACCCAATCAGAACCGCTTGAGAGCGAACACTCGGACTCGGAGTCGGACCGTTCGTTCCACAACGATTCTCCAATTCAGTCTCCACAGCCATCGGCAGAACCATCACATGATGAGAGATCCCCGTCGCCCTTGGAGTATCTTGATGAATTGCCGCTGGTGCGTTAACAACATAATTTCTACTCTATTCTGATCACGGTATACTGTGGGCTGAGCAGCCTTCGGCAGCCAATTTGCCTGGATCATCCGCGCCGGCCCCGAACGAAGCTCTTGTTGCTGTCATCGGCGAAGTTGCAACTAGTACTGGAACGGCAAATTAACCCGTAATTGAGGTATGAGTGTTTCTCATTGAAATGTTTATAATTGCCGTGCTGACGCGTGGTTCAGACCTCCAATTCTACCATCAGTGTCGTTACAGTTCCTGACGGAGCTTCACAACTCTCTGCCACAAATGACAATATGAGCGAGGCACCGGGAACTCGGTGTTCGGGTCGAAAACGCAAAGAGCGCACCGATGTGGGCGATCTTTCGTCCGCACTCGCAGCATGCATCTGCGGAAGATCCGCAGACCCCAAGTCCGATTTGGCGGCGACCAGAAATGTGGCGCGATGCAGAATTGAGGGTTGCGAAACAAGATGGGTGAGATTTACCATTATTCATGCGCCACTATGTGCTCACTCCACGAACCACACAGTATCATTTAGGGTGCCTGCAGGTGGGTCGGGTTCCCGACAATTGGGTTTGCGAAGCTTGTCTGTCAGATAACAATGGTCGCGAAAAGCGCCGAAGGGCAAGATAGTTTATACATATCTGAATCAAGCCGGAGTTAGAGACTCGAGGTCTGCGAACCGTTGCCAAAGCGGCGAGACTTGGGCTGGACTAGGGCGAGACCTTGAATTAAACAGCTTGAATCTTGGTTGCACCTTCACTGGTGCAGTTCACGTTCCAATAAATATGTCACAGACGACGGGAACATGTGTTGGAATGGCTAAGCTGCCGGAATCCGCGGCGGAGGCTCAGAAAATCACTGGAAGTAACGCGGTTCAAACGTCCGGACACTGGCACGTGATATATTTCCTTATTTGGACGTCACGTGGTTGGGTGGGTCGCCGAGAGGGTCTTATTTTCAAAAACCGGCACCGGTTCCATTATTCACAGATCGGTTACCCCTTGGTTTTTGAGCCTTTCTCAGCCTTTCTGTCCTCATAACTGATTGTTTGTTCGCAATCTACGGATACCCTCCCATCTTCTGTTGATCCGGATTTTCTCCTTTCATGATGGAAAATTCAACTAGTACACCATTTCTTTCGTCCACTTCTCGCAATACTGTGTCCTAGCGGCATTCTAATTTTTTTTCAGCATGTCACAGCTCGTGCTGACTGATGATAGCATCAGATCACTTTGGAAACGTCCTTGCCGGCCCGGGGTCCTTTTTTTTCGTCCTTACCCTCTTGTCCAATTTCCCCATCTCGCAATCCGTCCGTGAACATGCATCGCAGTCTCCACGTCCTCGAACTTGTCACCATGATATCTGACGAGATCGACCGCAAAACCCTCTCCTCCTTCGGGAGAGCATGCAAGATGTTTCGTGACCCAGCACTTGATGTCCTCTGGAGGCACCAAAATACGCTTATGAATCTCCTCCGATGTATGCCCGAAGGGATTTGGGACGAGTCGGACGAAGAGGGACACTGGGTGAGCCTTGAAAGCCCACCGACTTTGATCGCTCTAATGACTGCTTCCACTGCAGACCCTGAACAGACCGGTTCTTCCCGCCGACTGGGAGAGACCTCTATTCTATGCCCGTCGTGTCAAATCCTTCCACTACGATGATCGGTTTCGGTCTCCTTGCTTTCCGACCTCGCCAGTTTTTTTAGAATCTTTGCGCTTGTGTTTTTCCGGGCCCCACATCTTCCCTAATATCGAGAAATTGAGCTGGTTCTCGTATCATGAATCCACATTCCCGCATGTTCGTCTTTTTTTGGGTCCTCGACTCAAGGACCTGGGCTTGTCGATCCTTCAGTCGACTGCGCATCTGTCCCTCTTACCGATCATTGCGGTAGAGTGCCCCTTATTGACAGATGTAGGAGTCGAATGCTCATACGAGCTGGATGGACAGAGGAGCGTCTCAACGCTCGTTCTGGGGTTGCACCGACTCGAGTCGCTGTTCCTCCCTTGTCTCGACAACCCCGCTGTGGAACACATCGCACGGCTTCCCAGCTTGACCTCCCTGACACTGGAAAATCAAAGCGCCCTTGTTCCTTTCCCTGAATCTTTTTCTTCCGATGCCGTTCTTTTCCACTGTCTCTCCTCCTTGAATATCACCGGGAATGATGTCAATGCCGTAGTTCCATTTCTGACGTTGCTGACCCACGCACCCATCGTTGAACTCACTATCGATATCCCGGATCTTACCCCGGCAAAGCGCATTGCGGAATGTTACTCTGCAATGGCACGCCACTGCTCCCAAAGTCACACTTCTCTGGGGAAACTCACCATCGGTCATGGGTGGGGCGGCAGCACTTCCCCCACCAGCGCCGATATCGCCACCTATCACATCCACACACCCCAGTTTCTTCCCCTCCTAAATTTCACCAACCTCACCGAGGTGTTTCTAACCCCAGCGGTTGGCTTCGACCTCGATGACATGGCAGTCACCGACTTGGCTCAGGCGTGGCCGCATCTCCGCCAGCTGTACCTCTTCCCGAGCGTCTACCTGAACCTTCCATCACGCATCACTCTCACTGGCCTGCTCCCATTCGCGCAGCACTGCCCGCACCTGTCCCATTTGAAGCTCGCGCTCGACGCATCCGCCGCACCAAAATGGGCCCAAGGCCACAAAGCCGGTGCAACGCGCGTCAGGCAGAGTCGCCTACGCTCGCTCGACGTGCTCCGCTCGCCGATAGGCAATCCCCTCCTCGTGGCGGGGTTTCTCTCTAGCGTGTTCCCGAAGCTGTGTTCGGTATTCACCGACCAAGATCCCATGCGGCAATACCCGCCGGAGGCGCTTGCGGAGCACGCGGAGGCTATTGCCCTTCACACACAATGGAAGACGGTGCAAGCGGCACTGCCCGTGCTCCGAAAGGCGCGTGCGGAGGAGCGGTTTTGGACGGCGCGCGATGAGTCGTAGCGTTCCGCCGTGCCTTTTAAATCCTGGTTGCAACATGTGGGTGGATCCACCTACTACTGTGTTCAACACCCTTTCGTGCTCACCCAGTTGATCTCTGTGGAATCATTTTGAGTGGTGTGGTGGTACCGGCACTACCAATATCTCATTATTCCACTCCTGCTTCTTTCGTCCATATATCATATTGTCTTTCTTTCCCCATTTCTTCTCTGAGGAGGCCTGAGCCTCTCCATTTAGTAATGAGACTGGGATTCGAGACATCCACGGGCTTTTTCAAGTCAACGCGCTCTGGCGTACGGCAATAATCTTCACCTCAGCAAGAGGGACCAAGCATACCGATGCCAGCGAGATCAAGAGCGTGAACGAGGCTTACTGTTTATTCCTCATTTACTCTGGACGACGCTGTTAAATATTTTTCTCGAGTATTCAACCACTGGTTGTACGAATGATAATGCTTCTGCATGCCAAAGGCTCCTGAGCAAAGCGAGGCTCGTCTCATCCCCCGCTAATTGTGTCCGAAAAGCTGAACTATATCATTGGATTCTCCACAACCGCATACATCTGACCAGCCACAGTAGTGTAAAAGGGAGATGAAATTTCGGATCCACGGTGTACTTGTACATTCTCTCCGACGAACAAATTTGACTCAGCACATGTACAGCATCAACTTCGTTGTGCAATCCTACCAACTGCCAACAACCATCGTGCACAACTTCTCCATCGAGATTGCCATTCCTCAATTCTCCGCGGGAATACACACACCCATCGAAAGGATCGACTGCGCCTTGTCTTTGGCCTGCCGTCATGAGAATGTACCAATTGTTCGTGATTCAACTTCTGTGTTGAACTTGATCATCGAGGGTCGCAGTGTGTCCTTTTAAGCTAAAAGCACATGGTCAGAAGAATTATTATTTAATCAGATACCTCTGCAGCCGTCAAAGCCGACTTGATATGATCTCTGCCGTCGTTTTCGGCGACCTGACGCCTTTAAATAATCGCAGATGGTTTTCGCCTCATGGTCACTCTGTCTGTGAAGTGATATTTTCGGGAAGAATCCGGGATTCAGGGATTTCAATGACCTCCTCCACTTCAATGGAAGTTGAGCCGGTGGCGACGAAGGCTTGAGAAATTCTCGCGTCATATCTAGCAGGGCAATATTTGAGCTTCGAGTGAACTGCGAGTGAGCTCAGGTTTTCGAGTATGTTGCCTGCGGTTACTGTAACACCGACCCTAAAGAGCATCCCGAACCTACGACAAGCCTGGTCGAGCAATGGTCCGGAAAGAACGAAAAGACACGCCAGAATGCGGGCTCCTTAAAGAGCTGATTCTTTCGGGAGCCGATTAGGAGTGCGCCATGAGCTTGAAAATTCGGGTAACGGTGAAGCATGAGGAATTCGCCAACTCCCAAAGAGGAGAGATACAAATTAATGCAAACGAGGGCCGGTCGTCAACGTCTATATGTAGCAGTTCCAGGTAGGAATTCGGCAAGCGACCAGGGGTGGGACGCATATACCAACCCATCGCTCGGAGGAATGTATAAATTAGAGAATAGTCCCATAAGCAATTGCTTGAAACAACCAGCTATCGATTCAGGATTCCAGACGATGAACGAAGAACGCAGGAGAATGATTGAGGGAGCGCCAACAAGGTTCTGCATGGCTCGCACAAGTAGTTTGTTCAAACGCTGAAATGCGAGAAAAGTAGGAGTTGGAAGAGTTTGCGATTTGAGTCTTCCGTCGAGCTAATTTTGTCTGAACGAGTGCGTGCCAGTGCCGCTTTCGGCCAAGGAAGATTAACACAGGCGGATGGGCGCGATTATAGCTGGTACTGCGTTGTCGGATTCAGAGAGAGCGTTTTGATTATCTTGACTCTTGAGTTTCAAGTGAAAATTTTCACGGA
The DNA here is from genome assembly GCA_029378395.1 of Mycena leptocephala. Classification (NCBI taxonomy): domain Eukaryota; kingdom Fungi; phylum Basidiomycota; class Agaricomycetes; order Agaricales; family Mycenaceae; genus Mycena; species Mycena leptocephala. The sequence goes on along the minus strand of JARJLF010001418.1, from coordinate 15,288 downwards.
TTAGCTCCTCCGCTGGGAATCGAAGCAGCATGAACGTCCGGTTGGTAGGTTTGTAGTGGTCCGACAGACTCGGGTCCATTTTATTTCAATTCTGTTGTTAGGGGCCCAAGTGGATCCGGGTCCACCTGTATTGCCCCAAAGTGCTGCAGTTTGAAGACTAGTCAGAATGATATTACCGCTGGGAGAGCATAGCGGTACAAAAGGAGGGTAGCGCTGCTTGGCTGTGTTAGGTCCAGAAGGCGAAAGCGTCAGGCGTCCCGATTAGGAAGTGGACACATCCTGCCACAAGCACGTTCTTACGACCACGCCGGCGGCTGCCTTGCTTTTCGCTTGCCCGCTTGAGACGACGACTACGACCTTGACTTGACTTGGCTCGACTCCTTCTATCTTCCCTGACGCTACGAGTGATTGACTCGGAGACAAAAGGCCTTGAAAACCGAAGCAAGAGGAGAAGGATATAACCTGAAGAAAACATATAGGAGGAAGGATGTCGGGGATGCTTTTTGCCAACTTCAACCAGGACTACTCCTGCGTGTCTGTGGGTACGCGCAAGGGGTACAGCATAACCAATTGCGATCCATTTGGGCGGGTGTATACGCAGAACGACGGCGCTCGCGGGATCGTCGAGATGCTCTTCTGCACGTCCCTCATCGCCCTCGTCGGTGCACCCGATACACCCTCCTCCTCCCCGCGAAAGCTCCAGATCGTCAACACAAAGCGCCAGTCCATGATCTGCGAGCTGCTCTTCCCCTCCAGCATTCTCGCCGTCAAACTCAATCGCAAGACGCTGGTGATTGTTCTCGAGACGGAGATTTATGTGTATGATATCAGCAACATGCGGCTGCTGCATGTCATTGAGACGGTCCCGAATCCAGAGGGTGCGTGCTTTTTTTCTTCCACTTGTTATTAGTAATAATCTAATGCCATTTTCTCAGCAATATGCGCCCTCTCCCCCTCCGCAGACGCACCCTATCTAGCGTACCCTGCACCTCTCCCTTCCCCCGCCCTCGCTGCCGCCTCCTCCACGTCAAACTCGTCCAATTCCGCATCCAATTCCACACCAACCTCAAACTCCGCAGCAAACGCCAGCGCAACCGGGTGCGGCGACGTCATGCTCTTCTCCACACGCGCCCTCGCGCCAGCGAACGTTGTCCGTGCGCACCGCTCCCCGCTCGCGCTCATGGCACTGAGCGCAAACGGCGGCTTGCTCGCGACGGCGAGCGTCAAGGGCACCGTCATCCGCGTCTTTGCGACGCCTTCGCTCGACAAGCTCTACCAGTTCCGGCGCGGCACGCGCGAAACGCGCATCTACAGCCTCGCGTTCAACGGCGCAGGGACGCTCCTCGCCGCGGGCAGCGAGCGCGGGACGGTGCATCTGTGGCGCGTGGGGCGGGCCGCGGGGGATAAAGAGAAGGACAAGGCGGGGAGCAGCAGCAGCGCGCCGCCGTCGTCGTTCAACGGCAGCGGTAACGGGGCGCACTCGCCCGCGGAGAGCACGGACGGGCACAGTACGACAGATGCGGGGTACGAGGCGTTCGTCGCGGACCGGGCGAACGGGGGTGGGAGTGGGACGGTGGGCACTGCTCTGCGCCGGCGCTCGCTTCACCTCACCGCGTCCCTCACGCGCGCGGCGGCGTCCTACCTCCCTTCTGGCCTCGCGGAGATGTGGGAGCCCACGCGCGACTTTGCGTGGCTAAGGCTGCCGCCGACAGGCAACACTGCCAATACATTGAACGGCGCGGGTGCGGGGGAGCGGAGGTGAGTCTTTCTTTTTCTCTCTATCGTGACCAAAGCTTTGTGAGACTGACTATGCGACCTAGGTGTGTCGTGGGCCTGAGCAGCACGACGCCGCATGTGATGGTCATCTCGAGCGACGGGTACTTTTATGCTTATAGCATCGATCTGGAGAAGGGGGGCGAATGTGTACTCGTGAAGCAGTATTCGCTGCTTGAGTCGGGTGAGGACGTGGGCATGTAGCCCGGCCGTGAGTCGGTCAGAGGGTAGCGCGGGGATACAGACCCGCGCGACGGCGGTGAATGAAGTACTGGAGCAAACCATATGACTCGGAATCCTCTTCCCCCTCCCTTCCTTACGTACTCTTTCTTTCCCCTCCTTCATTCTGTTTCTCAAAATTTCTATCTCGTTTCTTTTGTTCTTTCTCGCCCGGTAGCAGACACACAATAAGTACCGCTCCTCCACTCTCTCCTTCCTTTCTTTTCCTACTTAATCTCCTCTCCCTCGATTTCTCTATGCTACCTAGTGCTGTAATGATATCAGGATTCGGGATGTGTATGTAAAAAGGGCGAGAGCAAAGAGAGTCGATCGACACAGCCACACCAAAAGCGCCACTTCCGCACATTCACTTCGGCTTGAAATTTTTTCTTTGCAGGAATTTCGTTTCCGGCGCCGTCATACTAGAATCCACCTAACCGTGACCTTGGACCATATGGCCAAACCAGCGTCGGTACTTTAGCCTTTTTGTCTCTTCGCGAGTTGAGCGCGCCTGACGCCTCGCTGAACCTGTGATAGGCTTGAACACCGGTTCTCGAACAAATAAAATATAAATATATGGCCATCTTCTTGAGCATAAGTATTGTGAAATTTACAATACTACACCGAGTCCGAATCTGCGACGCGACGCAGAAGGATGAGACATTCAACGCGTTTCCGTTCATGGTCTCAGAAAAAGAAATTTGCACATAGGGAAATATTCTAAAGGCACAAAGAGAACATCTAGCAGGCTTAATCCTCATCCTCCTCCTCCTCGTCGTCGTCATAATCCTCGTCGTCATAACCCCCACGGACCCTCTCGACTTCGTTCTCGTTGAACGCGGTCAAACGGCGCTTCGACTTTTCACTCTTATCCGCCCACTTCCTTCCGTCCTCGGGATTTTCGACCGTCGCCAAAGTCTGCACATCGAATCTGTCGCCAACGCTGCCCGGGCCCACGCCGATGGTCGCACCGCCGATTTCCGCCCAAATAAGATCGCTCAGCCCCAGGCCGCTCGTCGCAGCGGGCCCCTGGCGATTCTTCTCCTTGACAAGCACGTCCGACCGCGCGTACCAGCACTTTGTGAGGTTGCGCACGACCCAAACGCGGTCCGCAGGGAACAATGCGTCGTCGCCCTCTACGGCGGGCTCGTAGTCGGCGAGGTTGACATGCTTGAGGTTTGCCTGCACGTACTCGAGCACGTCGTCCTCGGGGTCGGCCTTGGGGAACTTCACAAGCAGGTCGGCGGGGAGATTCTCCTGTGCGGATCCGCGGTACTCGTCCACGATGAGGACGCGATCTCCAGCCCAGTGGCCGACGGGGACGCGTGGAAGTGCGGTGCCACCCAGCCAAGGCCTGTCAGTGGGGGCGGCGTTGGAGGGCGCCGGCGCGGGCTGGTTATCGGCGGGGACTGCGAACAGCCAGAGGATATCCGAGGTCATCCAGTTCGCGATGGCCTCAGTCATCTACGACGCGACGTTAGCGTTTCGGACGCGTCGTAAGTACTCTGCGCACCTTAAATCCATGTCCAGTCTCACTGGGATCGACGACCTCGCATTTGTCGAGGTTGATGAGCGCGATTTCTGCCATTTGGTTTTAGAATGCGAGATGGTGGTGGTCAGTGGTAAAAAACGCGGTGGCATTCCACACGCTTTTATAGGGGCTTTTGCACGTGTTCATGTCGCGCTGTTGTGATCAAATAACACGAACAAATTAGTGGCCGCATCCATATACGAAACGTCCTACCCTTGGTGGCTACGCAAATGAGTTGGAAATTATCCCAAAGAACGTTTTCCATAGCTACTCGCTTTCAAAGCTTTGGGCGTGCTAATTGGAGGAGATGCGTGGTCGATATTTCACTGTGTCGAATCGGAACTCGACTCGAGAAGGTGGGCAGGCCTGGTGGGGAGGAAGGCAACCATTTACCCACCATCTCACCTCTCACGCGGGGTTACCCGTTTAAATCTACAGCATTCGTAGAAATTGCCCTGGCCCACGAGCAGGAATGAGATTGCGAGGAGGATCAAAGCGTTCAACTGCAGTCAAGTCAAGACGGTTCGCCATAATTATTAATAGGTAGCATATCAATTGCTGCGAGACACTGGTTACTGACAAAGAGGTAAGTAAATGTAAGGGTCAAAGAGGCGCAGAACGTACGGCGCGACTCTTCCGAGTTGGCGATGCTCGCGACATCGGAATATTAATCATTCTCGACCTCCGAATCTTCATCGTCGTTGAAGAAAAATATCTCAATCCCCGGGAATGCCTCGAGGTACGAGTCCTCGGCTACTGATGTGTCGCCTATGATGTGCACCTCCTGTAACTTGCAGCCGGATTTCGAGATGAATGATGTTAGCGAGTCAATTGGGTTAGACCCAAGGAGTCGCCCCGCAATTTTGAGATCGACGAGCGCAGGGGAAATGAAAGTGTCGAGATAACGAGTCTCCAGACTATCAGGTGGATCAGCCAATAATAACTGGAATGATTCCAATCTCGGGAGCGAGATATCAGGCCCAGGGTGATGACTGCCAGGCTCGAAGCAGACCCCCAGATCGCATTGGATTAGGTTCGGCGTCTGCTGCAAAGTGGAAGTACATTGTTCCGGGGAAACGTTGACCAACATTAGGCAGGTCAATTGCGCCCACGGCAATATGACACACAAAGTAGCAGGACCGTTCAGAATGACGGTGCGCAACAGAGGCAGCTCGCGAAATGTAACGACGACGGAGGCGGTGTAATCGACCACCACATCCAGCTGGCGGAGCAGAGGCATCGGGCCTTCGATTGTGGGGAGATATGAGGGAGAAAGAAAAAGTGTCAGGCGTTCCAAACGTGCGCGGTGAGGAACCACCGTTGCAAAGACCTGAGATAAGTCCACCGTAGCACCGATAAGACTAAGCCTAAGAGAAAGCGGACAACAGCCAGACCTGTTCAGCCACATACGGGCGATATTGACTTGTTGTTCGAGGTCAATGTGGTTTTTGGTGGTCAATTCCATCGCATTCCAGAGTGATGGGGTGCCCAATGCTATCTCTCGCCATTTGCAACAAATCTGTGTCAGAAGAGTTGGCGAGAGGAGCCCAGTAAACGGTGGGCGGCCGGAGTACACCGGGAGGAAATGGATAAAAATCTCGGAGATGATTTCGTTCGGCAATGTCAGGACGGGGTACCTGTACGAATCGAGGCGCTCCCGGGCAATTGCTTGCTCGATCCGCAATGCGGCCACAGCTCGCTCTAGATCCACGATCTGGACCTCGAGTTCTGCGACACGAACACGATCTGCTTCGAGGCTAGAAAGCATCGTCGCAAATTGGCTATTGTGCTCGAGACTTTGGCGAAAAGATGTTCAGTGGTGCAACTTCAACCCATATTTCAGTTAACTCACTTGGCAAATCTCGTGCCTGTATTTCTTGTTGGTCAAGCTGTAGACGCAAGAGGAAGGAAGTTTTGCCGGCGGGTCAAGAACTGAGGAAAGGCAGGCTGAAAGCAAACTTGAAGGTCAGCGCTGCAAATGAACCTACAGTATATCTAGTAACTCACCGTGATTCCTCTCTTGAAAAGATGAAGGGATGACTGGATGGGAAGAAGAGACGCGAGCACTGCCACTGATTTGACTCTCTCTGACCGTCACGGTCAATGGTCACACCAAGTTATCGAATCTCAACCAACCGCGCATACAGCCAACAGGAACGGACATACAATGGCCCAATCTTTAGCGCTGTGCGTCAGTCATTAAATACTATATCTGCCCACAGCTTGCGCAGACTGAGCGATGATCGGTGCAAGGCCGTGGGATAACAGTGGTTCTGAAATCTGCACTTTATTCCCCGCCACGACTCCTCGGTTCCGTGCTTCTGCGCCGTGCGGTAGGTAAAATTCGGTCGCTTCAATACGTCCGAATTCTTGAACTCCATGACGCGGACCAAGTGCCCTGATTCCCTGTTGATCACAAAGCCTAGGCGGATCACGCAAGTGCAACGACTTGGAGGCTAGTTCGGGCTCGCCTGGTTTTCGTCCGCCTTTCTCTAAATTGATAAAGATTACCTAATTTGGCCGAAAGAAGAGGAATGAAGGCAAAAACTGTGCACGGAAACGTACATAATGTACGGCCAAAGTCGTAAATTTGGCCTTTCGTCCGGAAGCTCCAAAGCGGAGATTAACACGGATGGGGCCCGGGGGCACGTTGCGCCTTCTCGTACACTACGCATAAAGGGCGGATGGGCACTTGATCGCTACTCCATGCATCTATCGGCAATTCTCTTCAATCCCTCGGCCAGAGTTTACAACTTGCGCTTTCTGCTCCTTGCAGCCGTCGCCCCGGCTGTGTACTTCAGATCGGGTCTCGGTTTTGTTGGAGTCCCGGTGATCTTTCACCACATCCTTGGGTAAGTTTATCGAAAGTCGTTTGATCTCCCTTACCGCCAACCACAGCGTATTCAAATGGCAGATGAGAGGTCTCGCCGCCATTGACTTGGGACTGGTTACGCTCGAAATTGCGAGTGAGTATTGTTACTAGGATCCTGAGGGACCATTGACTTACAGGTGCGGTAGTCAATGCCTTCGCAATGCAGACGCTTTCCCCGTACTTCATCCCCCAGCTCGTTTCGTTGGTGCTCTCTGCAGCATTTCGCAGTGCGACCATCTGTAAATCGAAAGGCGCAATGTGGAAGCAGCGTGTGGAGTTCTTGGGATGCTGTTCTCGTGTGCACCCAGAATACACTCCACTCACCATCTTACTCAATCGGTCGCTGGCGAGGCCGCTTGTACGGTATGTACGCAACAGTCCACTCTCCTTGGACGTAACCGACGATTTGCCCAGGGGGGAGTCCCGCCCTATTATTTTTGCACGCGCCGTAGTCCTGAGTTGCATTGGACTGAGCGTTCCCGCTGTTGGAGTATACGCGGTTTTCATCTTGCCCCTCGCTTCCCAGAGTAACCCGACAATTGTTGAGAAGATTCCGGGCGCTTTTAACAGCCCCATAGGGAACTCCACCATTTACCTTGTGGGCTTGAATTTTTTGTCCTAGAACCATGCTCATCCAGAAACGTAGAATGGGTTAACCGCCGCCAGTCTTCCGATGGATAACATTCGAGTGTCAGCGCGGAATACAACAGACGGAGACGAAATGCAATGTCATCTGACATCATTCGACCCCGCAGTCGTGAATCCAGTGCGTGACACATCCTGCACATGAGCAAAAGCCAAACCCTCTCGCGCGTCTATCAGGCCCCGGGACAAATCATGGACTACCCTAGTACTGGAATCAGGGCACAATGTCCGCGAATTCCATGAGTCGTATCAGCCTAAGCCTAACGTTGTTTCGTCAGGTCCTTATTCATGGGTCGAGACATTCAACATTACCATTTCTATCGCCATCACGCCAGACATTGGCGGACTTTACGTCCGCGCAGGACAAGGATATTTGCCATGGGAAGTCTCTGGGGACCTCTCTTCGGATTTCTGGAATCATGTTCACCGCGTCAACCCGCTCCTCCTCCTCCCGGGATCACGCCTCATCGGGGTCTTATCCTGGACCCAGCGGGATATAATAACCCAAGCCCAATGGGGAATTTCAACTGTATGTATTGTCTCTAAATTAGCCAGCACCCGAACGACCATCAGCTGTAGTCTAGTACAACTATATTCAACTCGGACGTGACCTCGTTGCAAGCATATCCGGCCACCGACAGCGCTACGACCAATATCGCAACGTTGATCTTACTTAATCCCTGGCCTTACGCGACAAAATGGACACAAGACGCTGTCGATGCAACTCCTCTGTCCGGTGTTTCCACATTGGGAGGTTTCTGGACCTTCGTGAATGGCGCATTCGTTCTCTTTTTCGGTGCCAATGTTATCTATTTCGCATTCGGCGAGTGGGTTTTTTTCCCTGTGTGATGGCGTGTGCTGAGGCTCTTCACAGGGAGAAGACCTCTCTCCGCCCTAGGAGTCGTCCATGTATTCCAACGGCGCACTCTGGTTCGAAAATGGCACGAGGACTTTCCTGCAATCCACACGGAAGGCGGCACACCCGGCTCCGAATCCGCCGGAATCGTTGCCTTCATCCGTGAACGTCTGGTGGATCTGGGAGAGGATCCGCACGCTGAACCTGCGGAATCGTCGGACCCCGAGGCCGGAACCACACAAGAATTGGACGCCCCCGAGCGAGGTGAATGCAACCCTCAAACACACGGAACCGCCGACACCGAAGGTGAAAGCAGTCCGCCTCGGACTTTGTATTCGAGCGACCATCGGGGAACTGATTCCGAGCCGAAACCAGGACGGGTTTTGGACGAAATACCATTGCTCGACATCGATCTTGGATCAAATAAGGCCGTGAAGGAGTAAGCTATAGTGCTGGTTCGTAATTGGATTACATGTAATGTCGGGTTTCCGGGCGATCGCGACTCGTGCCAGTCGTCGGCGGATATGTTTCGAATCACATCTATGGATCTCATCATCGGCAATGTGACCTTGAATTCAAGCACGAGGCGTCCACCCGATTGCGATTGCAGTAAACAAGATATGCCTTTGCTAAGTTCCAATGGCTCTGCACAGTTACTTAGATTTATTCGCGAAGTGAAAGGTGTCCACTGCCGTGTCGTGATTCCGAGTCCCGACTGTATTCATTAATTGAATGCATTCGGGATTCTTAACATTAAAGCATATAAAGCAAACAATCTGGTACCTCATTCAAATGACGCTACCAGTGGAATTAATTTCTTACCGTTCGGCCTTGCCGGACGTCTGATAGACCTGAACATCGGTTCTCGAACAAATATACGGCCATCTTATTGAGCATACATTTACGATAGTACCCTGAGCCCGAATCTGCGACGCGATCTGTTCATGCGCAACAGGCATGGGACGCAGAAGGATGAGACATTCAACGCGTTTCCGTTCATGGTCTCAGAAAAAGAATCTGTTTAATCTACATCATTTGTAGAAATTGCCGTTGCCCATGAGTAGAGATGAGATTGCGAGGAGGATCAAAGCCTGAAAATGTCCAAGCCTTCAACTGCAGCTAAATCAAGACGGTTCGCCATAAGTATTAATCGGTATGCATATCAATTGCTGCGAGACACTGGTTACTGACAAAGAGGTAAATAAAGGTAAGGCCAAAGAGGCGCAGAACGTACGACGCGACTCTTCCGAGTTGGCGATGCTCGTGACATCGGAATGTTAACTATTGTCAACTTCCGAATCTTCATCGTCGGTGAAGAAAAATATCTGAATCGTCGGAAATGCCTCGAGGTACGAGCCCTCGGCTACTGATGTTTCGCCTATGATGCGCACCTCCTGTAACTTGCAGCCGGATTTCGAGATGAATGATGTTAGCGAGTCAATTGGGTTAGACCCAAGGAGTCGCGCCGCAATTTTGAGATTGATGAGCGCAGGGAAAATGAAGGTCTCGAGATAACTAGTCTCCAGATCATCAGGTGGATCATCAAAGGATAACTCGAATGATTCCAATCTTAGGAGCGCGATATCAGGCCCAGGAAGTTGATGATCGTCAGGCTCGAAACAGACTTCCAGAACGCATCGAACTAGGTTCGGCGTCTGCTGCAAAGTGGAAGCACATTGCTCCGGGGAAACACCGACCAAAATTAGGCAGGTCAATTGCGCCCACGGCAATATGACACACAAAGTAGCAGGACCGCTCAGAATGACGGTGCGCAACAGAGGCAGCTCGCGAAATGTCACGACGACGGAAGCGGTGTGATCGACCACCACATCCAACTGGCGGAGCAGAGGCATCGGGCCTTCGATTGTGGGGAGATATGAGGGAGAAAGGTAAAGTGTCAGGCGTTCCAAACGTGCGCGGTGAGGAACCACCGTTGCAAAGACCTGGGATAAGTCCACTGTAGCACCTATGAAATCAAGCCTGAGAGAAACCGGACAACAGCGAGACCTGTTCAGCCACATGCCGGCGATATTGACTTGTTGTTCGAGGTGAATGTGGTTCTCGGTGGTTAACTCTATTGCCTTCCAGAGTGACGGGGTGCCCAACGCTATCTCTCGCCATTTGCAACAAATATGTGTCAGAAGAGTTGGCGAGAGGATCCCAGTAAGCGGTGGGAGGCCGGAGTACGCCGGGAGGAAATGCATGAAAATCTCGGAGATGATTTCGTTCGGCAATGTCAAGACGGGGTACCTGTACAAGTCGAGGTGCTCCCGGGCAATTGCTTGCTCGATCCGCAATGCGACCACAGCTCGCTCAAGATTTAAGATCTTGGCTTCGAGTTCTGCGACACGAACACGGTCTGCTTCGAGGCCAGAAAGCATCGTCGCAAACTGGTGAGGCTTCGGCGAAAGGACTTTCAGTGGTGTAACTTCAACGTATCTTTTCACTCACTTCACAAATCTCGTGCCACGAGTATTTCTTGTGTCGAGCGCAAGAAGTATTGCCACTGCCAGCGGGCCAAGTAAGAACGGAGGAAAGCAGGCTGAAAGCGAACTTGAAGGTCAGCGCTGCAGATTAGCCTACAGTATATCTAACTCACCGTGGTTGAACGTTAACGTTGAACGGTGGTTCCTTTTGAAAAGACGAATGGGAGAAGAGACGCCACGAGCACTGCCACTGATTTGACTCTTGTCTCTGACTGTCACGTTCAGCACCAAGTTTTCGATTCTCAACCCAACCGCGCATTCAGCCAACAGGAACGGGAATTAAAACTAATCCATTTTCGCAAGATTTGGCTCAATTTTGAGCGCTCAGGTGTGTCAGTCATTAAATACTCCGTCTCCAGCTTGCACAGACTGAACGACGACCAAAGCGAGCATTGATGCTGTCGGATGGATCCTTCGAAGTGGAATTGTCTCCTAGGAGCTCTCAACTGGCGAAGCTGTGGCCCGGGAACGACACTCATAGCTATCCCGTTCTGACTTTACCGCCGGAAATCGTGTCGGAAATTTTCTTGAATTTCCTCCCGGTCTATCCTGAACGTCCTCCCCATTTCGGTGTCTCTTCACCTCTTATTTTATGTCAAATCTGTCGACAATGGCGAGCGATTGCATTATCCACGCCCTCTCTGTGGAAGGCTATCGAGATGGTGATCACCAGGGACTACTCGGAGGAGGAGCTTGCTGCGCTACTCGAACTGCTTGAAACGTGGTTAAACCGCTCGGGGAATTGTCCCCTCAGCCTCAGCCTCAGAAGCTCCTCCCATTCTCCGCTCCTACGACAATTTCTTCAGACTATTGTAGTCCACTCCCGGCGCTGGCAAAATGTCAGTGTGCTCGTGCCTTTCAAGCACCTACATTTGATCCAGGGTGACATGCCGTTGCTGCGCGATTTGGCATTTGGTCCGTACGACTTCCCCCACAACGTAGAAGCAGCAGTGACTCTATTCGACAGCGCGCCGCACTTGAACAGGGTGGTTCTCATGCGGTATTTCGTCAAATCGATTATGACTCTGCCTTGGGCGCAATTGACTCACCTCGAGGCACACTGCGTCTACGAGGACGAGTGCACCGACATCCTGCGCGACGCTCCAAACCTCGTGTCCTGCACGTTCTGTGTTTGCTGCGCGCTAGAAGGGGGGACTATCAATGTGGTCCCGGTGCACGCACACCTCCGCGACATGGTCTTACTCATAGACAACGACCCCGATGTGCGGCTCTGGATAATTCTCAACTGCCTGACCCTGCCCGCCCTCCGCACTCTTCGGGTCGTCGAGCGCGGTATCACTCTCGGCTCCCTCAAGGCATTCATCTCGCGCTCGCAGTGCACTCTAGAGGAACTCCAGATTGATGCGTCATCGATGCCTGAGATGACATACCATGAGGCGTTCCCCACCATCGGGACTCTTACGCTGAAGCCAGTGGAATAACTCAAATATTTACTGTTCGCTTTCTGCCGGTGCGCCCGTCATCACTCATTATGTTGACACGGGAGTACTGAATTCCCATTGCGCAGAACTTTCGATAGCGCTGGAGTATTCTTGATGCTTGACTATATAATTATGTGAGAGCGGTACATCATTTTCTAACTGTAGGAATCACGGCGCGGTTAAAGTGCATGCTGAAAAACTTTTTTTTTGGCAAAAAACGAGTGCTCACAATACAATCACTACATATGAGCGGTCCGCAGATGGGGTACTTGGAGAGCGGCGTTCCGTTTCACATTTCATAGCCAATAGCACCACACTTCGTGATAAAGTCGACCCAAGATTTCTTGCGCAGTTTTCATGGCGACATCAAGACCACTTCACAAGGCCAGCTGTTCCAATACTGCCTAATGTCGGGTAGCGAGGCCTACAATAACCGGGATCGGGGGCGCTGCTGGCACAACGGTGGCCTGATCCGTTGAGTAAAGATTTATTTCCAGGTTTTTTCGAGATGCGGTCCTGCAATTCCATCCTTAAAGCTATATTCCATATCCACACTACATCTTCGGGCCAGGAATCGTCCCCTCTGCCTCCATCTCTAACAACCGATTCCCAAACTCCAGGAAATAATAGTCCGCATCTCAAAAACAAACGCGTCAGCTCATCCTCATCCATCTATCGCACGCCCCCAGAAACTCACAAACAAGTCCATGGTCCGCCCACCTCCTCGGCGCGTACTCATAATTATTTATTGTCGCGTGCTGCAGGATCGTCTCCCAGTCACCGGGCCCGAGATCCACCGGTGCTGCTGTTGTCAATGCGTCTCCTCCACCGCCCGCCCCCGCCCCCGCCCCCGCCCCTTCCCCTAAAAACGTCGCAGTTGGGGTGCGACACATGTCGATCGTCGCGCGCATGAGGCGCACCGCCGCCTCAAAGTAGCTTGGATCCGCGCCGCCAGGAATCGGGTGGGCAGCGCAAAGGGCGCGGTGGATCATGAGGAGGCCGCTCGCGGCGCACGCCGCGGCGGAGGAGTCGCGGAACGTGGGGCGCGGACAGTCAAAGTCCCTGCGGCGCCGTTAGAAGCGGACAGCAGAGGGATGGGGCGGACCCACCAGTGGGGGACGCCGTCCTCTGGGAGGCGCGAGATGAAGTAGTCCGCGAGGCGGATGGCGGTTGCGAGGAAATCTGCGCGCCCGGTGCGGAGGGCGGCGTTGGCGAAGCCGTGCTGGTTCGGAGACGCGGGTGAGTTTCGTGTAATAAAGGGGAGAAGCACTGCGTACAATGCCCCAGGCCTGGCCCCTGGACCACGTCGAGGTGTCTGCATAGCCCTGGTTGGCGAAGCAGTCCTGGACGGCACCCGTCGCGGGATTATAATTGACCACATGCGGCGTGCTCCCGTCCGCGCGGATATGATTCTGCTGCGTCGTCTCGGCGTGTGTCGAGGCAACCTGCGCGTACCGGGCGTCTCCCGAAATCACAGTGGCTTCGTACAACAGGTCGAGGTCTGTGCAATTGTGTGACTTGGGTGGTTCAAGTGGGTAAGCGATACGTACTCATCATGCTAGGGAGAGTGTGAGCCAAGGAAAAGATACAAGCACGGGCACACACTTGTCTATTATCGTCAGAAAGTCAGTCTCGAATCGCTCTGGGCCAAATGCGTAGCGCTTCGTGATGCAACTGACGGAAACGCGTCAACAAGGACGGAGAGGGCAAGAATCCAACATACGTATCCCAGCTCCGGATGGTCCCCACGCGCTTGTCGAAGCGCGCGGCGAGATTGGACGCCGCAGCGAGCAGGACCTCCTTCGCCTCTGGGGTTCCATGCAGCGCATATTGATGTTGAAAAGGAAGACACAGAAAACCTAGGCCATATAAGTCCCGCCGACTAAGAAAGTTTGGAACGCACCTAAGTCGTGTGTGTCGGTCAACGTCGCGCAGACGGACTGGAGCGGATGAGACCATTTCTGGATCGCCCTCTCCCACTCGTCCAGTGCGATGGGGCCGACGGTGGTGTTGTTCTGGAGGGCGGCACGGCGTCGCAAGAGCCAGAGAGACCCAGGAAAGAAGCCTGGGCATCGGTTGTAATTTTGTGGGCTGGAAATGAGCGGACACCCACCGCTAGTCCAAAATTCCTTGGGACTGTATTCGTACGCGTTGGGGCCGCCGGCGGTGGTGTATTCAGGGTATCCGTGCGCAGGGTCTAGACGTTGTGCTACTTCCCACAGTCTCGCGACATTGGACTCTGCGTACAGCTCGGACAAATTCAAGGCAGCCATGGAGAGCTGAAACGAGAGGCTCTTCTCCGTGGGTGGGCCGGCGGAGCGGGGCGGAGCCCGGGAGGAAACGGGCCGAGTCTGGCTTGTCATGGGGCGGGGTCGGCCGCCGCCGCCATTCAAGCGGTGTCGCGGAAATCCCTATTTTATGGCGTTTGGAGCGGGATCCCTTGCAGGCGGACACCCTCTAGACTCTCAATCATGACCATGACGCTCAGCCAGCCCGTTCACCTCGACAAGACCGACCACATGTCTATGTCCTCCGAGGGCACGGGCAAACCCCAGTTCCAAAACATAGACGCCGTCCTCGCGGATACAGACGCCGCCGCGTATGTTGATCACACCATAGTTATCGATGCGGCCACAAACACCCGCCTATTAAAAATAGTTAACCGCAGGTCCGTCTCATGTCCATTCGCCTCGTCGTGGTTGATTCTGGACCAGAATACTCCCTTTGATGTGTCTTGCGTACCTGTGTCAAGCGCTGGACAAGTCCACCACGGCCACAGCGTCCATCATGGGTCTCCGCCCCGATACGTGAGTCCATCGCCAACCGTTCGCCATCCTCTGTAACCTTGTCACAGACACATGACTGGTCAAGACTACGCACTGACTTCAACATTCGTTTGGATTGGAATCATTGTTGGTGCGCCGATTTTCACCCCCCTTGTGCGTTTGCGTGTTCACACAGTCAAAGGCGAATTCCCGGCAAACAGAGCTATCCAAGTGTTCCCCGCCGCCAAGCTGCTCGGAGCAAGCATGATTATCTGGGGCTTGGTGCGTCGGTTTCCCTACGCTGCTTCCCTACTCACATATATACCGCTCTAGCTCCTCATCCCCTCGGGCTTAATCCTTGACTATCGCCCCCTCTTCGCCTTCCGATTCCTCCTTGGTTTTTCGAGTCTGTCATTGCGCCTTGTCTCCTCGCCATCACTGTTATGTGTAAATTGCCAATCCAACACCAATCTGCTGTGGTCTCAACATTTCTTTCCGCAGGGTACAAGAAATCGGAACAGCCGCTCGTATCTGCGGCCTGGCAATGTATGCTGGGGGCCAACAACGCGATCAGTGGTCTCCTCGGTTATGGTGCGCATTTCTTCTATAACCAAGCATTTTGCTCACCTCTCTGGCAGCATTCTTCCACGTCACACGCCGGCCTCAAATCATGGCAGATCCTCTTTCTCATTGTTGCCG
>JARJLF010001417.1:0-78934 GCA_029378395.1 Mycena leptocephala | reverse complement strand
GACTGGGACGTTGTCCTTCGTCTTTCAAGAGGCGAAGATGCCCTAACACGGATGAAGAATTAACCTCTTCGTATAATGTTCATTATCAGTCCCAACCTGATGACACATTAGGGCTGTTCGACACGGAAGAAAATGAGACGGTTCGTGAAGGTAAACAGAGGGCGGAGGGGAGCGAAGAGTTCCTCGAGGATACGTCGACTCACTATCCTCATAATTCCACGTCCGAATTTCAGCCTTCATTTCAGAGTAAAGTGGAAACGAGCTCTTACTCAGACCCGCTCAAAGCTCCCGTTATTCTGAGCAAACCTCCGGTTTCTCCCGCTTTAATGGCTGGAGCTACTCCATTCAAGACTTCGCAACAGTTTTAGCAGGTCTTGTAGTTCCTAGCATACAAGTAGTGAACGCACCTCCAATCAGGAATGAGCCGAATATTTTGAAGCGCCTAGGAGTGGGACCCGTTAACACAGTAGGGAGTCAATTTATAGCTTCCTTTGGAGCCCCAGATGCCTCGAAGAGCTGGGGCGGCGTTCTGCCTGAACAATTCCACAGTGTTCCGTTAAAATCTCGCCCTTCAAATCCCTTTGAACGAGCCGATCTGAATGCTGAAGGAGACGGCGCGTTTACAGTACCGGGAACTTTGTCTCAGCCAAGCTCTTCAGCTGTACCCCTTCATCAGAATACACCCGCGGTCGCGTTTTCTAATTCTCCACAAGCTAGTTCAACGCCCCGAGCCACATCGACCGCATCCCAGATGCCCTCGACTCCAGCTAACTCGTTTGTCCCGCCAACTCAGTTCGCTCCTTCGAGCCAATCCTTTCCGCCTACTACTCCGCCTCGCGTTGTCCCCGTTAGACCTACGATTTACGTAGTACCCGGCGCGCGGGATGCCCGAGCTACTGAATCTCCGGCCCAGACTCCCTCTTATACGCCAGCCGCACCTGTCTCTAATCCATCCAAAGGAGGGTTAAGCGGTTCTCCTCCGTCTGGGGAGTCTGGAGCGGGAAAAAAGGGAAATGGAGGGCAGGGATCCGGACCACCTAATCCGGGAAGCGGGCAAGGACCTGGACATCCTCATGGTGGACCAGGAGGTGGAGGCGCTGGCGGGGGCGGAGGTGGAGGTGGAGGCGGGGGCGGAGGTGGAGGATGGGGATTCGGTCCGGGACAGCCTGGACCACCTGGACCGCCGGGCCCTCCTGGACCACCCGGACCGGCAGGAAACCCGGGGCCTCCAGGACCGCCTGGGGGAGGGGGGACCTATCCTAACGCTCAGCAGATAATTCCCCCGGCGATACCTATACCCACCATCGACGTGAAATTGAAACTCGCGGATTTGCCTTCATGGGACGGAGAGCATGACACTGCAGTTAAATACTTTTTTGATGTATCGCAAAAAGCGAGCCTGGGTGGAATGATTCCCGAACTGTTGGGTCAGTGGTTGGGCATGAGATTGGAGGAGGGTTCACCAGTACAAGTTTGGTACGCCGGCCTACCTGGGGATAAGCAAGCGGAGATGAGAAGGCATTATATATTCTTTCTTCAAGGGATTAAGGAATATTACCTGGGTAGAACATGGCAGAGGAAAATGAATAGGGATTACGAGATGCAGAAATTCCGTCAACGCGGGTTTGAGAGCGAAGCTCCTCGAGGATATCTGGGAAGAAGGATCATGTGGACTCGCATGCTGGTTGCTACCGACGATGGAGGACCGGGCGAAGTTCACCACGTAATGGAGAAAGCTCCAGTTTCGTGGGGACCGATACTAATTCTTGAAAACATAGCCTCCACTATGACGCTTTACTCAAAGGTCGTTGAGCATGAACTGGCACTAGTTAATGCTTGGAAGTCGGAGTCTTCGAGAGCCTTGACCGCAGACAATCTAGGAGCGGCGTTGAAAGCTTTGGGCTATTCTCCGGAGAGGCCGAGGTTCTCAGCCAAACAAGTTCATTTCAATGCGGGAGAAACGACGGCAGAGGAGTCAAAGATAGAGGATGTGGAGGACTTTGTTAGTGGCAACGCAGCCGAGGATGAGGTTTTCCGTCAGGTCTACTCGACGCTCAAAGCCAAGAAACGCACTGAGCCCCCAGGCGGATATCCCTTCCCCAAGAACGACCACGTCGTCACCAAGCTGGGAAAACTTCCTCCAGGACCGTGCAGACTTTGCGGTAGTGAGAAGCACTGGAATAGGGAATGCCCTAACTACGTTGTGTATTCGGAGGGCGTCAAGAGAAATGCTAACTTAGTCTCCGCAACAGAACCTACCGAGGAAGATACCATGTACCAGAGTCTGTTTACAGTCCTGCTAAACCAGACGTTGGCTAAAGCGAGCATCGACTTTGGGTCGCTAGAAGGGGCGTTTTTTGAGAAGGCAGCCTTGAAGGATATTCCTTCAAGACGTAAGACCGCCCAGGTAACGCAGGGGGGCGAGATGGCTATGCCGCTTGCTGCGATCAAGACCCCTGCACACAGACCTGAAATCAATCGCAAATTCTCGGAGACTAACCTAGGCAACGGCGCACTCGAATCGGACAACCCTATTACCAGGAAAAGTGGGAGAAAGGCGGAGATGGTCGAAGTAGTTGATGAAGAGCTGGATGAGTGGAGGAAACGGCCGAAGGCAGAAAGGGGAATCATAGAACCTTCGGTAACAGAAGTCGAGCTGGACGAAGTGAGGGAGGAAACTGAACGATCACGGAACTGGGAGAGCACCAGGAGAGCGAAGGAAGCGTCCAAATTTAGCCGTATGGTGGAAGAGTTTTGGCTAAATGATGGCCGCTTGTTTCCCGAAGAGTCCATTGGGGAAAACGAATCGGATAGCGAGAGCGACAGGGGAGACGATAAACCCCCGCAGCTCGAAACTACTTTTGTTGACGAGAACGGATGGACCAAGGAGACATTTCACGTCTCGGCGGGTGCAGAAGCGAAGGAATCTTCTATCCCCGAAATGAAACAGGGACAAACGACGCCCGGGCCGTCAAAAGATCTCCCTACTATCCGCTTATTCAAAAGACGAAAGACGAAACCCGGGAAATCCGCGTTGGGTACTTCTGTCCTTTCGATGAAGGGATATGTAGCCGACCCAGAAGGGAAGTTGTTAGACCTGAGAGTCGACACGTGCGCCGATGTCACTCTGATTTCTGAAGAGCTCTACCATTCGTTTACAAACCCGCCTCCTATTCGAACTGGACTGCCGATGAAGTTAATCCAACTAACCCACGAGGAGTCAGATATCAAGGGTTACATTACCATACCGATCTTCGTGATGACCGAGGAGGGATTCCTGATCGAAACTGAGGCGGAGGCGTACGTTGTGCCGGGGATGAGTGTACCCATATTGTTAGGGGAAGACTACCAGCTCAATTACGAAATTGCGTTGACCAGAAACGTGGAGACAGGAACCAAACTCCACTTTCAGAATTGGCAGTATACAGTCCGAGCTCAAAATGTTTCCCGCACCGATGACTTGGGAAGAATTTTGTTCTCGAATCAAATCGTCAACAAGCGGATTCGAGCTAAGAGACACCGAGCTAAACTGGTGCGGAACAAGAGGAAGGAAGCTAAATTCGGCGAGGAGAAAAAGACTGTCAGAGCTGCACACGACTACAGAATTCGCCCTCACGAATGTCGCTCTATTCTTTTGGAAGGCCATTTTGAGGAGGATAAACAGTGGTTGGTAGAAAAGAATTTGTTGGCCAACGCCAACGACTCGTACTTCGCTGTGGGGAACACTTTAATTTCTTCGTTGAATCCTTGGCTTCCAGTTAGCAACCCTACTAGCCAACCGAGAATGATTCGTAAAGGGGAAGTGTTGGGGACATTACGCGATCCTCAAGAATTCTTCGATAAACCCGGCTCGCCAGAAGGACGGAAGAAGTACGAGCAGGCAGCGACGGCGATGGCGGCGATAATTGAGACCAATATCCGTCGTGAGTTGGAAGCGAAGGATCATCAGAATCACAGCGAACAGAAGGTGGAGACGTGTGGGTTGTGCTTTCCGGGGGAAGAGAAAGATGAGGCGCTCGAGGCGGAAGATTACGGACCCAAGACAGCAGCTATGCCAGACCCTGAGACTTACGATTCGACGCGATTGAGGGACCTTATTGACGTAGGGAGCCTCCCGGAGGAATTGAAGGAGGAGGCTTGGAGGATGCTGGAGAGGAGAGTGAGGGCTTTTGGCTTCGACGGGCGATTGGGACATCACCCTTCCAAAATCCACATTAGAACGCAGGATGGACAAGTACCTATCGCGGTTCCCATGTACGGAAGCTCCCCCGCCAAGCGGTTGGTGATCGACGAACAGATTGACAAATGGTTTGAACAAGGCGTCATAGAGCCCTCCATTAGTCCCTGGAGTGCGCCGGTCGTTATAGCTTACCGTAACGGGAAGCCTAGATTCTGCGTGGATTATCGCAAGCTCAACGCGTCGACCATTCCTGACGAGTTCCCAATACCAAGACAGAGCGAAATACTATCAGCAGTTTCGGGCGCGCAAGTCCTATCCTCCCTGGACGCTTTGGCTGGGTTCACGCAGCTGGAGGTAGCGGAAGAAGATGTGGAGAAAACAGCATTTCGAACTCACCGCGGACTTTTCCAATTCAAACGAATGCCTTTCGGGTTGAGAAACGGGCCGTCAATATTCCAAAGAGTAATGCAAGGCATTCTAGCCCCCTACCTCTGGATGTTCTGCTTGGTTTATATTGACGACATCGTCATTTATTCCAAATCCTACAAAGAACACATAGGGCATTTAGATCTCGTCCTTAAAGCGATTGAACAGGCTGGCATCACTCTCAGTCCTGCGAAATGTCACCTCTTCTATGACTCTATTCTTTTGCTAGGACATAAAGTGTCGAGATTGGGATTATCGACTCACGAAGAGAAAGTGAAGGCGATCCTGGAACTGGAACGCCCTACGAAGTTATCTCAGTTACAGACATTCCTAGGGATGGTCGTATATTTCTCCGCCTTCATACCGTTCTACGCAGACATTTGTGGTCCCTATTCCATCTGCTCAGGAAGGATTGTCGATGGGAGTGGGGCCGGGAAGAGGAACACGCCTTTAGACAAGCTAAAGACGCTTTGAGATCCGCTCCTCTATTGGGTCACCCAGTAGAAGGCTTGCCGTATCGTCTCTATACAGATGCTTCTGACGAAGCTGCGGGATGTGCGCTCCAACAAATCCAGCCTATAGCAGTGAGAGATTTAGAGGGAACGAGGGCCTACAAGCGACTGAGAAAAGCGTACGACGCTGGATTGCCCCCTCCAAAGCTCACGACTACTTTAAGTCAGAAGTTTAACGACGCCCCGGTAGCAGGAACCTGGGGAAGAACGTTCGATGAGACCATCGTGCACATAGAGCGGGTAATTGGATACTATTCGCGGCGATTCAAGGGGGCGGAACAACGTTATTCTACCACTGAGAGAGAAGCCTTAGCAGCCAAGGAGGGGCTTGTGCGGTTCCAGCCGTATATCGAAGGCGAAAGAGTCCTGCTAGTGACAGATCATTCAGCACTACAGTGGGCTAGAACCTACGAGAATTCTAATCGCCGCTTAGCCGCTTGGGGAGCGGTGTTCTCTGCCTATGCGCCTGGGCTAGAAATCGTGCACAGAGCAGGTCGGGTTCACTCGAACGTCGACCCCCTTTCGCGGTTACCACGAGCCCCGCCAGAGCATCTATCTCCCATCGAGAAATCTAGGCGGACTATCATAACAGACTCATCGTTGGCGGAAGCTCAAGAGAGACAGTTGGAGGACCTACCGGCTAAGCGAGCGACTTTCATAGCTTGGAGCATGAATGAATGCCTAGAAGAACAGAGATCGGGGTGGGCGACTACGAGGAGACAAGCGAAGGAGAAGGAGTCACTGGCACCTGATCTGCAGAGAGACTCGGCCCGAGGAACGGCTGAAGAGCACCGAGGCGGTACGGAAGAAGAAAGGACGACTCCAGAGGGAGAATCTGGAGAGAGTCGTTTAGTGGACGAAGGAAGCGAGTCGGACGAGGAACTGGAAAAGCTAAAAGTCTCACATGAATATTGGGGAGCTCATAATCCACCGCCGAACATTCATATCGGATTCGAGGATTCGGCTAGGAAAAAGTGGGTAGCCGCGTACCTTAAGGATCCAACTTTTTCCAAAATCTGGACTAACCCGGATGCGGACCTGGATGCGTGGAAGCCAGGAAACCGATACTTCAAAAACAGCGAGGGACTGTTGTTTTTCAGAGATGCCGATTATCAACCCCGACTTTGCGTTCCCAGATCGGAAAGAGTTCATCTTATCAGGGAAATCCATGAAAGCCCGCTGGAAACTGCTCACGCCGGGCCCGAGAAACTTTGGATGAAGCTGAGTTCGCGATATTACTGGCCTAGGATGAAACTGGAAATCACGGTGTTCTGCATGAGTTGCGATGTGTGCCAAAAGATAAAAAATAGCAACTTCAAGAGATTTGGGTATTTGATTCCAAACCCTATTCCCTCGCGACCTTTATGATCCATTTCTATGGACTTCATAGTCGATCTTCCGTGGTGCGAGGAATGCAACGCCTGCTCGTCATTGTGTGCAGACTCACTAAGCACGCAATTTTCATCCCTACGGACGACTGGCTTGGACGCCGAGGGTTTTTGCTAAGCTTTTCGTAAAGTTCGTGTCTGTCGTTTCGGGCTACCAACTAGCATAATATCCGATCGCGACCAAGATGGACCTCCGATTTCTGGAAAGCTGTTATCAAATTCCTTAAAACTCGGATGGCTCTTTCCTCGTCCCACCACCCGCAGCATGACGGCCAAAACTGAGATAGTCAACAAACAGTTGGAAGTCATGTTACGCGCTTACACGGCTGGAGCTAGGGATACCTGGGTGGAATGGTTACATCTCTTGGAGTTCGCTTACAACTCAAACCCGCACGCTTCGACTGGCTGCGCTCCCTATTTCCTGCTTTACGGTTTCTTGCCGCTCTCCCCTAGTGACTTCACGAGAGGAAAGGACGTGGGAGGAAGAGATTCTTTTGCGATCACAGAAGGAGAAGCTTCGGAGTTTCTGTCTACCATGCGAATGCACAGAGAATCAGCGCGCCTCGCTATCGCAAAAGCTCAACAGTCCCAAGCTCAACAATACAATAAAGGTCGCAGAGCTACGCCGATACTGAAAAAGGGGGATCGTATTCTAATCAACCCCCATTCGTTGGAGTGGATGGAGTCTACTGGATCAGGAGCGAAACTGTCCCAACGCTGGATTGGTCCATTCGAAGTGGTGCAAGAGATCAATCCTAAGGTTTATCGCCTTCGCATGAGTGAAAAATACCCGGGCCTTCCTATCTTCAACGTGGAACACTTCAAAAAATATGTGGAGTCCCCAGAGGAATTTGGGGAAAGAACGATTCTGCCAGAGACACGGACGAAGAAACCGGAAGCGAAGGAATTCATTGTGGAAAAGATCATCGCGCACAGATTTGAACGAAAAGGTTCTGTCATCAAGTATCTGGTACGATGGGAGGGGTACGGGCCGCAGTTTGACAGCTGGGAACCACGCGCACATCTAAAAAACTCCCCGCGGATTTTGGCACAATATCGGAAGGATAACGACCTCTAATAGAACAGGCAGAAGGGACTCGGAGAATTTACATCAACGGCAACGGCAACTGGACACCCGAGCGGACGTCTCCACGCTGGAAAGTGTGCGAGGACTAAAAAAGGGAAGAAAATTCCCCCAGCCGTGCGAACTCGCGCACGCGGATACCCAATACCCGGATTCTAGATATGTCTTATACTCTCATGCGTCTCCTTTATCGATTGACTCTTTCGTCCCGACTCCCATTCCTCTCTTCATCCTCTCTTCCTTTTCAATTCCTTTTGATTTTTCTTTTAGCTGCGAGCTCGAAATTCATCCCGACCGACAGCGTGAACGAGAGGTAGCAGAGCTAAGATTTCTTGCCGAGCTCCTCTCCAGCGCAGCTTTCGGTCCCACAGATTTCTGGGGACTGGATCGATGTCGGAAGAACTAAGGGTTGCTACGGGGAGGGAGCGAAGACTGCACTCTGCTCGAGTCGACCCAGAAGATGAGTTCTCTTTAGACTGGATTGGAATTAATAAAAGCTGTTCTGCTATTTCGCCCGGAGCCCTATCTCTAATCGACAACCACAACTACCATGACGACGACAGCCCCAAGAACGACATGGGGCATTTTCGTCAGCTCGAGTGGGCGTACCAGCCCGACTGGTTCCGCCCAGAGATTCATTGGAGAGGCTGGATACCACTGGTGAAGGAAGACGATCGGAAGGAAGGTGCCTGGGCCATGATCCCCGACCTAATCGTCCCGCTCGCTGGGCCGACTCACCAAGGCTTATGGCATTTGAGCGAAGGAAGTCGTACCATGGTCCGTTCGAGCTTAACCTTCTGGAGATCGCTGTTGGAAGATGTATGCGGGTCGGCGCTTTTTGACGAAGATACGCACATTCCTCCCATTTTCGACGTCGAGCGCCTGGACCTCGAGTATGGCACGGAAACGGACGTGCACTGGATGGTGATGGACGCGAAGAGGGCGATTCTGGACTGCTGGGGTTGGGTGACTTGGTGGATCGAATCAATGACTGGATGGATGGTCGGATTGGCGAACGAGATTGTGCAGAAAGTACTTAATTTGGAGCTACCGAGTTACAGGAAAAGGGGCTATTTGATCTCGGTGAATCGCGACTGGACTAAGGTCAATTTCCATCAGCTCGTTCAGAGGGGCGTTCCGTTCTTTTACGTCTGGGGACTCTTTGAGGGGCGAGATAAACGGTTCGCTCGCCTGGATCCCGAGATGATAAAGCGCTGGTTGCAGGGAGGGGATCGGAATGAATTAGAGGATCTCTGGGACGACGACCTGCCGCTCGTGAGCTCCATCTACGAAGTAGCGGCGCGCTACGACCGGTACCTTCAGCTGAAAATAGACCCCTACTGTCGTGCTCGTTACCCACTTCCTGTGACGACCGAGATCTCGGGTGATATTGAATATTGGGTGATAGACTTCCAACACTGGACGAGGAGGCGCTTGAGTGACGAGGAGAATCCAGAAGCTTTGCATGAACTGTACCACCACATCGTGCTGGAAAGTCGATCGCTACAGATAACTCGCGTCGTTTTCCATCGCTTTCACCCGAAACCCAGGAGAGAGGCTTTGATGGATGATGGGGAGATTATGGAGGACGAACCTTTCATACCCGACTTGAGCGTCATACGTGAAAGATTTAAGGGTCGATGCGCGCCTGAATACGGCCAAATCTTCGATCCGGAGACGGGAGTCGAAAGGCAGAAAGTCATCACCAAGGAGGATCCCATCGACGTGGTAGCGCGGTACGAGCACGAACTCTTGCTCGTCCCACCTCCCGGTCCCTTGGGGGACGTTTGTTATTTCGCCAGGTTGGACGAGAAGACGAGAGCTACGATGCCACCAAGTTCGGACGACATGTCGGCCCTCGTGTTTCCTCCCCTTACTCCGACCATAGCTCCGAGCGGCGTGAATACGACTCGTCAGATCCGATGGCGCACACGGTGGGCTGGGTGGCTGCGATGGGACGAGAGGATTGGGGCGACTCGACGGATCGCTACGTTGCAAACCGAAACGGAAGGAGGGCTCCCATAACGATCAGAGAGCGCAACAGAGGAGGCTCAGAAGACGCACGATCCTACTATTCCTTCGAAGACAATGAAGGGGAATCCCCTACACTTCAATCCCCCCGCCGTTCAGCTTCACCCGAGCGTCGGGGGCGGCGCTCCTATCCGATACGCTCGGCTACTCCGCCAGTATTCAGTCGTCGCTCCTCGAGAGGAGAGACGCTAGCGGAGCTGGAGGACAGAAGGGCGGGTTGGCTCAATACCTTCGTTGACTGGGGCAGAGCGGCGACGTACGAAGCTTCGTTATGGCGCAAGCCCTTGGATTTCAATTGGAATCAAGACGTTCTCGAATATGGGTATTTGATTATTGACGAAGCATCGGAATTTAGGTTGAGGTACCAAGCGATAGCCAACCCAGCCATTCGATTTCCCCGACACCTACTCGAGGTCGGAATGGAGCGGGGGATCCAATTCACCATAGGTTATAAAAAGGCAGACCTTGATCGATGGCGCCCAACAAGGGATGTTGAGGAGGTGTCGAGAACCGTGACGAAAGCGATGGTGGATCTTAGGGCCAAGGGCCCGCGTCTCGAATCTTCCCCGCTGATAAGTACTATCTACCGCGAATTCAGGAGCAATCTGGGGAAGATTGGAGACTCACCGAACATGCGATGCCTGATTCTGCGCGGTGGACCCCCGAGCTGGATCCTGAGAGCTTTCGTAGGGATTGGATTGGTACGCAGGGCTATGAGTGGGCCGTCGGTGCAAGTCACGGTATATCACTGCGGCGCAAACGATTCCGGAGATGATTATAGTCTAGACCTCTTTTGGGACGACGTATCGGATGGCGACTACGAAGCGTTGCACGGCTATATCCGTGGACCGACCCCGGAGCTCGATACCTACCTATTCCCGACCGCAGAGATGCTGGAAGAATTTTCGGATCACTACCACGGGGAGTGGAATCCATTCTGCGAGAAAACGTTTCGCCACCTCAAGATGGAGTTGGACAATGGACGGGGTAAAGCCAGGACTAAGACCGAGTGGCGGAAATATTTTCAGTCGTCCAACCGAGGGACTTACAAACCCAGCCTAGTGGTGAACCGCGAATTCATAACGGAAGGTATAGCGAGGATGAGAGGCGCGTTGCAATACTCATCGTGGAACAAGAAGAGGATCAGAGATCTCGCTCGTGACTTGCCGCCTCAATTTCAGAACGATTTTTAAACACGCCAAGATCGTAAAGAATAGGGGGGCTATGTAACGGACCTCAGCTGTTGCTGCATCGCCATTCAACCGGCGGTTGTACACTACTACTTTTTCTTTTGTTACTTTTCTTTACGATTTAGCTTTAGCGCGCGCAAAGGCGCGCGCTGTCTCGACATGTATTACTTGATGTACTCGTAGAGTAGTAGCCGGGCCGGAGGCCCGAATGATTACTTCTTCTACCTAAAACCATCTCGTACTAACCCTACGTTCCCCAAGGGCTCTCTCAAAAGCCAGGGATCTGGGTACTTCGAGATAAGGTGAGTTACGTTCTCTATCGCAGATCTAATCTAGCTACGCCAGAGATCTACTCGCATCCCTAAAAGATATCTTACGGGACACAGGGACTTGCCGCTACAGATTTCTGTTGCAGCGTGAGTCCCTGGTGCGACTCAACACCATTCGGACGCGAGAGCTAGCTTCAATAGTCGCCTGCAAGGACTTCACTCGCTGGGACACTTCCTCAGCGTGCACCCAACAATAAATATTTGTAGCGTCCCTAACGCGTCCTACACCGACTGGAAGGTCTTGCAGTGTCGCTCTCAGATCGATATAAGAGGCTGGGTGAACTGGAGGACCTGGAAGCTGCGCTGAAGAACAACCAGGAGGCAGCGGACCTGACTCCACCTGGACATCGTGATCGAGCAGGCCGACTGGAAGGTCTTGCAGTGTCATTCTCAGATCGATATAAGAGGCTGGGTGAACTGGAGGACCTGGAAGCTGCGCTGAAGAACAACCAGGAGGCAGTCGACCTGACTCCACCTGGCCATCCTGATCAAGCAGGCCGACTGCAAGGTCTTGCAGTGTCGCTCTCAGATCGATATAGGAGGCTGGGTGAACTGGAGGACCTGGAAGCTGCGCTGAAGAACGACCAGGAGGCAGTAGACCTGACTCCACCTGGACATCGTGATCGAGCAGGCCGACTGGAAGGTCTTGCAGTGTCGTTCTCAGATCGATATAAGAGGCTGGGTGAGCTGAAGGACCTGGAAGCTGCGCTGAAGAACGTCCAGGAGGCAGTCGACCTGACTCCACCTGGACATCCTGATCGAGCAGGCCGAATGCAAGGTCTTGCAGTGTCGCTCTCAGATCGATATAAGAGGCTGGGTGAACTGGAGGACCTAGAAGCTGCGTTGAAGAACAACCAGGAGGCAGCGGACCTGACTCCACCTGGACATCGTGATCGAGCAGGCCAACTGGAAGGTCTTGCAGTGTCTTTCACAGATCGATATCAGAGGCTGGGTGAGCTCAAGGACCTAGAGGCTGCACTGAAGAACAAGCAGGAGGCAGTAGACCTGACTCCGCCTGGACATCCTGATCAAGCAGGCCGACTGCAAGGTCTTGCAGTGTCGCTCTCAGATCGATATAAGAGGCTGGGTGAACTGGAGGACCTGGAAGCTGCGCTGAAGAACAACCAGGAGGCAGTAGACCTGACTCCACCTGGACATCGTGATCAAGCAGGCCGACTGGAAGGTCTTGCAGTGTCGTTCTCAGATCGATATAAGAGGCTGGGTGAGCTGAAGGACCTGGAAGCTGCGCTGAAGAACGTCCAGGAGGCAGTCGACCTGACTCCACCTGGACATCCTGATCGAGCAGGCCGAATGCAAGGTCTTGCAGTGTCGCTCTCAGATCGATATAAGAGGCTGGGTGAACTGGAGGACCTAGAAGCTGCGTTGAAGAACAACCAGGAGGCAGCGGACCTGACTCCACCTGGACATCCTGATCAAGCAGGCCGACTGCAAGGTCTTGCAGTGTCGCTCTCAGATCGATATAAGAGGCTGGGTGAACTGGAGGACCTGGAAGCTGCGCTGAAGAACGACCAGGAGGCAGTAGACCTGACTCCACCTGGACATCGTGATCGAGCAGGCCGACTGGAAGGTCTTGCAGTGTCGTTCTCAGATCGATATAAGAGGCTGGGTGAGCTGAAGGACCTGGAAGCTGCGCTGAGAACGTCCAGGAGGCAGTCGACCTGACTCCACCTGGACATCCTGATCGAGCAGGCCGAATGCAAGGTCTTGCAGTGTCGCTCTCAGATCGATATAAGAGGCTGGGTGAACTGGAGACCTAGAAGCTGCGTTGAAGAACAACCAGGAGGCAGCGGACCTGACTCCACCTGGACATCGTGATCGAGCAGGCCGACTGGAAGGTCTGCAGTGTCTTTCACAGATCGATATCGGAGGCTGGGTGAGCTCAAGGACCTAGAGCTGCACTGAGAACAAGCAGGAGGCAGTAGACCTGACTCCGCCTGGACATCCTGATCAGCAGGCCGACTGCAAGGTCTTGCAGTGTCGTTTTCAGATCGATATAAGAGGCTGGGTAAGTGGAGGACCTGGAAGCTGCCCTGAAGAACAACCAGGAGGCAGTAGACCTGACTCCACCTGGAAATCCTGATCAAGCAGGCGACTGGAAGGTCTTGCAGTGTCGTTCTCAGATCGATATAAGAGGCTGGGTGAGCTGAAGGACCTGGAGCTGCGCTGAAGCACGACCAGGAGGCAGTCGACCTGACTCCACCTGGACATCCTGATCAAGCAGGCCGACTGGAAGGTCTTGCAGTGTCTTTCAGAGATCGATATCAGAGGCTGGGTGAGCTCAAGGACCTAGAGGCTGCACTGAAGAACAGCAGGAGGCAGTAGACCTGACTCCGCCTGGACATCCTGATCAGCAGGCCGACTGGAAGGTCTTGCAGTGTCGCTCTCAGATCGATATAAGAGGCTGGGTGAACTGGAGGACCTGGAAGCTGCGCTGAAGAACGACCAGGAGGCAGTAGACCTGACTCCACTTGGCCATCCTGATCGAGCAGGCCGACTGCAAGGTCTTGCAGTGTCATTCACAGATCAATATAAGCGGCTGGGTGACCCGAAGAGTCTTGCGGCCATCCAGACTAATTATAATGAGTCATTCAGACTTGCTACTTTGCAACCGGAGCGATCATGGCAGAATGCTCTCTCTTGGGCAAGTTTTGCTGAAAAATTTGAGCCAGATGATTGTATCCGTGCATTCAATGCAGCCTTTGATCTCCTTCCTGAAATATTGTGGATTGGGCATTCCATCCCTGTGCGCCATGATGCCATCCACAGGGTTGATATTTCAGGTGCAACCTCAACTGCTGTGCAAACATGCATTGATCTCACGCAACTTCATGTTGCTGTCAAATTTCTTGAGCAAGGCCTTGCCACTATTTTTCAACAAATCCTCCAACTGAAGACAGATGTTCATGCACTCCCACCTGATCGGGCTCAGAAGTTCTTAGAACTATCCTCAAACCTTTACAGTGGAAGATTCACCGACTCTCCAATCACCATTGTCGAAGACAGAAAGATATTGCTGGAAGACATTCGGCAACACCCAGGCTTTGAATCTTTCCTCCTTCCGAAATCCTACAATGTTCTTTGTCATGCAGCGCAAGGAGGACCTGTCATAATCCTGACCAGTCACAAAGCTCATTGTGACGCTATAATCCTCTGCAATCCAACTTCAGACCCAGTCCATGTTCCACTCCCAACTGTCACACTAGACCTGCTCAAATCACAACGAGACATGCTGACATCTTGCTTCGCTCCTGCAATCTTCGCATCCGAGGCCAATCCTCATCCTCCAGACTCTTTGCCTGGTGTGAACAATTTGCACACAAATCAACTCAGGAATATTTTCAAGATCTGTTGAACTGGCTCTGGATTCATGTCACAGGTCCAGTCTATACAGTTTTAAAATCAGTCAGTGGAAAAATATGTGGTTCCTTCTTTCGCAACTAATCTTGTTCTTTAGCAGGGTATTTCCAATGGCAGGCTCTGGTGGCTGCCAACAGGTGCATTTGCAGGACTGCCGTTACATGCAAGCCCACTACAGATGAATTCATCCATTCATACACTGCTACCCTGGGATCTCTCCTTGATGCATATGCTAAAAAACCATCCAGTACTGCACCCAAATTGGCAGTTGTTGGAGTTACACACACTGATTCTAACAGAAGTAATTCCCTCATGGGTGTAGCGCCAGAAGTTAACAAAATCGTCTCCATTGCCAAAGACTACAATGTCCACTCCCTTCTGGGAGATCAGGCAACAGTAGATGCTGTGAAATTGCAACTCCAGGATTGCTCCTGGGTTCATTTGGCTTGCCATGGATATCAAAATCTTGAGTTCCCCACGCAAAGCCATCTCCAGCTTTATGGAGGCAAGTTGGAGTTGGACACAATTCTTCGCATGCTCTGCCCAATGCACAGTTTGTCTTTCTCGCTGCATGTCAGACAGCAATGGGAGATGCCAAACTTGTGAATGAATCATTTCATCTGGGTGGTGGATTCATTACTGCAGGTTTCCAAAGTGCAATTGGAACAATGTGGTCGATGAATGACAGTGATGGCCCGACCGTTGCAGAGATTGTATACTCACATCTGTTTCGTGAGGGCCAACAGCCCACACACACTGATACAGCAGAGGCTTTACAGCTTGCAGTTAAAGAGCTGAAGAGCAGAGAAGTTCCTTACGAACGATGGGTGCCATTCATTCACATTGGAATCTGATATCAGTATACTATAATTAGTTTTTCCGTGAACTTCTCAGCTGTCCACTCATGGAA
The DNA here is from genome assembly GCA_029378395.1 of Mycena leptocephala. Lineage (NCBI taxonomy): Eukaryota > Fungi > Basidiomycota > Agaricomycetes > Agaricales > Mycenaceae > Mycena > Mycena leptocephala. The sequence goes on along the minus strand of JARJLF010001417.1, from coordinate 63,506 downwards.
TATCTATTCATTTTGTAGTAAGTTGATGTCAGTAATTTCACGCAAGTCGAACTTGAACCATGGATTCCACTTGAGGATGAGTATTTGTTGAAACCCGCCTCGAATTTTCCCCCACTTAAACTAGTGTATGCATTTCCGTTTTCTTGAAAATCCACTCCTCGGGACCAGCGAGGGAGGGGAGTCAACTATTTCAGGTTGAGCTCGAAGTCAAAGTTGAATACCGAGACAAATGCACTCATTCATTCATTCATTCATTCATTATTCCATTATAGTGCTGCGGGCCCTTTAGGGCCCATGTCGCACTTTACAGAAGGCATGTACAAGTAATGGCTGGCGGTGAGAAGTACGTGGGGAAGGGAGGAGACAGCGAGGGTGTGCAGGGAGAGTTGCCTGTAGTGGTTCGGAGTGTTCGTTCATGTAGATAATATCGTAACAGTAAGCTTTGGATCGTATGCTGAGGTGATATGTAAAGGCAAAAGGAAATGAGAGAGGAGAGAGTAAAGAAACGAAAAGGAAAGAAGGGGAAGGGGGTAGGACGTTATACGTCGTACCTGGGGAGGCGGCCCGTGGCTCGCACGAATGTGAGGACCGGGGCGGCATCGCTCTTGGCGGATAAGAGTTTGCGCAGGGAGAGGCGAGTGGTTTTGACCCGAACGATGAGGGCGAGGCGGGCGGCGCGGTAGGCAGGGCAGACAAGGAGGAAGTGGGGGACGGACTCAGGGACGTGGCAATGGGGGCACTGGGGAGAGGGCACGAGCTTGAAGCGGTGGAGGTACGCGTTGAGCCCAATATGGCTGGTGCGCAGCTGGGTGAGGACGCTGCACTGCGGCCTAGTGAGTCCAGAGTACATCTTCTCCATTGTCTTGGAGGGGGTCGCGTCGTCGAAGGTGGAGATGCGGGCGTGCCTTGGCGACGTCGACCACTCCTCCCGCCACTGCGTTGCGAATGCCTTCGCGCCAGCTGCGATAGTTGCTGTGCGGCTGACGGGCAAGGAGCTCTCGAAGAGCTTGATGTGCTTGGCGAGTGGTGAGGAGGCGCCTTGAGCTGCTTCCTTGGCGCAGGCGTCCACCGCCTCGTTGCCCTTGATGCCGCGTGTGCGGGGACCCAATGAACGCGGATCTGGAGGGTGCGGCGGGCGCGGAGGAGGCGAGCGAGGAGGGTGTGGAATGTCGCAAGGAGGTACTGGCCGGGTTGGGGCTTGGGAGAGGCGAGTGCGGCGATGGCGGGTTGGCAGTCAATGAAGACGTCGACGTCGGTGAGCCGCGGCGTGCCCGCGACGATGTCGAGCGCGAGGATGGCTCCACAGACCTCCGACTCAAAGACAGTGTGCTCACTTTCGTTGCCCAGGTGCTTCTGCTGCTGTTCCACAACCACTCTGCCCTTCATCGCAACCGCGGCTGCTCCCACTCCGCCCTCGAACCCCGACCCGTCCGTGAAGACGCAGACGCCTCCTCGTGCTACGATCTCCTCCATCTCAGCGTGCGTGGCGTCTTTGTCTGGTGTGACGCTCGTGGTGAAAGCAGACTTCGGGGGTGAACGAATCGATGTAGCGGGTCGATCATTTCGAAGTCGCCGCGGAAGATGGGGAAGGCCGAGATGAGGTGGTGGATGGGCGATCGGTGGAAGCACGGGGTACGTCGACAGCGGACGAAGGTGGCTCGGATGGGGTTGGACGCTGGGAGGGTGGCGAGGCGAGCGGTGGCATTGTAGACCGAACGGTTGAGGCGAAGGTGGATGGGGCGATGTTTGCATGGAAGTTCTGCATGTCCATCGCGGTCATCCTCAGCGAGCCGGTGATAAACCTGCAAGCTTGTCGTTGTACCTTGCCCAACGCCTTAGCTATCCACACCGTCCCACTCCTTCTCGCATGCTCGCGCTCCGTCACTGGTCGGTACCATACCGGGAGTGCGTACTCCATCCTTGGGACCACCACCGTCTGGAAAAGTTGACGGGTGTACGAATGGGGGAGGAGATGCGGGAGAGGGCGAGCACCGCCTTGGTGCCTCGATGCTGCGCGAGTTCGACGTGATTCCGGAAGGAGAGCTTGTGATCCAAGACTACTCCTAGGAGTTTCGCCGTCGTCTCCGGTTGTACGACAATATCGCCAATTTTGAGCGGGATCGGACGATAGTGGGTGGTGTGTCGACACGGGGAGATGAAGTGGACGAGTTGGAATTTCGGGAGGTCGAAGCGCAGGCCGATAGCCTTGGCGGTGGGGAGCATCTCATGTGTCGACATAGCAGCACTGTGGTCTCGAGGAGGGTGTAGCCCGTCTCCAAACGAGAGTTGTTGTCCACATACCCGAGGGTCCCTTCTTCCAGGAGCACGTCTGCGTATATGGGATACAGCAGAGCGCTGAGCGGGGAGCCCTGGGGAAGGCCGTTCGGGACGGGAGACGGCGCCGCCTCGTAGTCATCGAACATGAGGGTGGTGCTGCGCTCGGAGAGGAAACTCTCCAAGAAGCGCACGACTGGGGTGGGGACGCGCTTCCTCTCGAGCGAGCGGATCAAGTGATCGTGGCTCACGGAGGGGAAGGCTTGGGAAACGTCCATCAGGAGAAGGCTGGCTACCTTCCCACTGCGCCACGCATCCTTGACCTTCTGCACGAGCTGAAGCAAAGCGTCAACGGTGCAGCGGCCAGGACGGCCTCCGAACTGGTTCAGGGAGAGGAGGCCATGCCTCTCTGCGAACCCGGAGAGCCAGTCGGCGAGGACGGACTCGACCACCTTGCCGAGGCACTCCTCCTCAGCAATGGGTCCGTGCGCGCCCGGAACGGTGTAGTCATTCTTCCTGGGCTTCCGCAGAGTTACAGTCAAGAAGATCCGCCAGGTCTTCGGGAAGTAACCGATGCGGAGGCCCGCCTCGAGGATCGCGAGTAGGTGCGGGGCAAAGATCACCCGCGCTGACTTGATCGCAATATTCGGGACGCCCGACGGCCCCGGAGCCTTCCACGGCGCAAGCTTGTCGATGGCGCGGTGGATGTCGTCAATGATGAACGTCGGCGAAGGAAGGGGCTCAGGGAGGATCTCGTCGGGGTCCGGAGGGTCGAGGGCTGGTTTGGGGGGGAAGAACTTCTCATGGAGTACCTTTGCTTTCTCCTCGGGCGTCGTCGCGACGGACCCATCTGGCGTGGTGAGGTTGGGGATGCGGGAAGTGGATGAGGTTGCGCTGGGGTCGAGGGCGTACTTGGCCGCTTGCCAGATGTTACCATGAGGGAGCTCGGTAATGTACTCCCGCCAGTGCTTGCGCTTTGCACGCTGGATTGCCGAGTGGTACTGATTCTTGGCAGCGCGCATGACTCCCCAGCTGGGATCTGCTGGGTCATCCTTGGTGATGGCGCGATGTGCGGCGTTGTAGGCGCGGCGTAGGGCCTACAACGCCGCACAAATGCACATCCTAGTGTTTGACTCTGTTAGTACAACTAAAGAGAGTAGTAAAGACTCAATGCTAGAATAAGATGAGCTATGGGTTATATTCTGTACAGGTTGGCAATTCCAAATATGTATCACTATGGCAGAGCTCCATCTGTCCCTCAATCGAACTTTTTTCCCCCGCTGCAAGAGGAATGTAGCCGCAACACGAGGCTCGACGGGAAAATACATAATATGGCATAGGTCTGTGTGAATTTATTTTGGAGGGAGAGAGGCGCCCTCAAAAGAAAAGAAAAAAACCCTCACCAGGTAAGATCCGTGGAGACGGAATGAAATGATGGAGGAATACCGTCGTTCAAAGTTACCATTTTGGTCTCATTTTCATTTTCATTTTCCAAGGATGTTATATCCATGCACACACTTCCCGCATTCAGCCGGCATTCTTATTCTCGACCGGTCAATCTTCCGGGCTTCCAGCAACCGGTCAATCCAGTTGCCGCTCGGAACGGGTTTTTACGCAATGAAGGATTACTGAGTGTTTCCCGTTTATCCATATGTCCACACGTTTCCTACTTCTACATCTGGATGTCGCTTTGTCTGACTCGAACTTCTATCTCCTTATTCGGATGTTGCTTTGACATTACTACTTATAGTAATGACACGTATGTCTTGGTATATAAGCTCTATGTACTATGTTGTATTCTTCAGTTTGATTATAAACGTGCTTAGCTTCTTATCCTCTGCTTTGCATCTTGAGTCTCTCCGTCCGGACTTCATCGGGACGTCTACTTGTTCATCCTCCCTTTCAATCGGCCAAGATAGTCATGCACACCCTTGTCATCCTTTTTGTGGTGGTGGCACTTCATCCCTGCCAACCGGCTCCGTTTTCCTCGACCGGTCACATCTTCCGGTAACCCAGCTCATATGGTCAGATTGACCAGTTAACTGGTGGGCTGATACCACGGGTCTATTGCGTTAATTCATGGAGCTTGCCACATAGCCACAATACCTTATATAAGCTTCCCCACAGCCTTCCGGCGGCATTGATGGGCTGTTGGAGCTTCAATTAAGTGTTAAATAAATGCTTTTAAATGCAATATAAATTGAATATAAATCAAATAAATCCTTCCCGCCATCAGGAGTACACGTGATCTTATTCAGCAAATAGGGGCGGGCAAAAAATGCATTTCCGCCGGCATTTGGGGGCCATTTTGGCCACTCAGACATAGGGTACAGCTAGCCTACTGCCTACCCATCCCCTCCACCACTTCTCCGACGCTCTCCCGTCCGTACAGCGGCGGCATCGTCGCCGATTTCCCGCCCCCTGGCTCCTTTGAATTCCTCCCTACACCACCCCTTCCACTTCAGCATCGATATCCATTCCATCCTCTTCATCTTCGGCGGCCTCAGGATCTTCCAGTATCTCGTCAATCTCCTCCGATGATAATCCCTGCGCTTCCAGCACCGCGCGCCTTCGTGCTAGCTTTTCGGCCGCGCCATTGGCAGCAGCATTGGCAGGGTGAATAACCTCTTCCACCGTCATTCCAGCCGCATCGCCTGTTATAGCAGAACCGGTGCTCGTTCCGGGATGGGCCATACCAGCATTGGCCGGGATCTGGGGCGTCGGCGACGTTGGTGGGTTGGCGTTGGTGATGCGGGCGGGGTCGGTGAGCATGGGGTTGGGTTCAGAGACGAGCATGGAGGAGATTGGACTGGGCCGGTTGACCTCGGATGCTGTCCCCGCGGCGTCATTGGTCGAAACGGTGCCCGTGGTGGTCGGGGCGATGCCGCCATTGCTGGGCGCATCAGTTGCGGCTGCACCATTCGCGGAGGTCGCAGAGGTCGAGGTTCGTGTTGTGGATGTCGCAGATAACCTGTGCAAGTTTTCTATCAATGTAACTTCGGTAGATTTCAATCACGTACCCATTCATCCTCTCCAGTACCCACATCACATCGTTCACGGCTTCTTTCCACTCCTCTGAATCCTCCTGCAATCTCTCCCTCCACCACTTCAAGCAGATCAACACGTTCAAAAAGCCATTCGGTCCAGGCAGATCCATAAACGCCCATGGACCGTCTTTCTTTTCCATCGGCAGACTCGTCTTGCGCCAAGCTGGATTGATGTCCTGCCACCACGTGGCCCATTCCTTCGCGAAGGTCTCGACGTTTTTGATCTCCGGCGTCCCGATTCTCGCCCTCTGAACCCACATCCCCACTTGCGCGGGACGGAGTTTCGCGGAGTGTCCTTTGGTCTGCAAGCAAGTCAGCTCATTTCTCCTTCAATCTAATGCCTTCGACCCTCACCGGCGCCACGAAGCCTTTCCCTTCCTCACGCAGATACCACAGTCGGACCAATTGTGCCCACGCTTCACCGAGGCTCTCTTCCTCCAGCAAATTTTTAGCCTTGACAACCCATTCCTTAGGGGCCGCGCGTGCGGGGGCAGCCTTTGTACGCTGGGCACGTGGTGCGCGAGCTGGCGGTGCGCTTGTCTCCTCCTCCTCCTCCTCCTCATCCTCTTCCTCCCCGCTACCACTCTGTTCATCCTCGCCGTCCCGGTCTTCCCTCGCCCGCTTTGCTTTTCGTCCTCCTCCTCCTGTCTTCTTTCGCGTCGCTCCTCCCGGCGCGGCCCCCTTCTTGATGCCCATCAGCTCACTGAAGGACTTATCCAATCCCAACGACTTCAACACCTCTTTGTGCTTGGCAATATTATTCTCGCGGACCAGCTCATACGGGCTCAGCCTCCGGAGCTGTCGGATCTCGAAGGCGAGCTCCTCGGGGTTAGACGCGGCGGCCATGGTTCTGCGGCGAAGTGGGGACAGCACTATCATGCCCTTGAATGGATCGACCTCCGGAGTCTTCAGGCGATCGGCGTCTTGCTCCTTCTCCTGTTGTTGCTCCTCCTCATGTGCGTTCTTATTCATGCTCATCAACTCTAAGACCGACATCTTCCTCAGAAGCGCTTCCTGTGATTGACGCTCCGCTTCCGGCATCGCTGCCAGTTTACGGCGAAGCAGGGACTCGATTAGGGAATCCACATCAACATCCATCCCGGCGCTTGTGGGTGGCATGGAGCCGCGATCCCCAGCGCTCGTGGGTGGTGTGGAGCCGCGATCCCCAGCGCTCGTGGGTGGTGTGGAGCCGCGATCCCCAGCAGCGGTGGGAACGTCGACAGGAGCGGGAGCTTCGGGCGGAGAGCTACCACGCTCGGATTCATCTAATGGATCATTAGATGTTAGATCAGCAGCCACATCGTTTCACTTACAGGCTGCCCATACGAAGCGTGAAAATCCCTTAAGGGTCGCCGCATACACCTTTGAATCCCAATCGGGAAAAGTCTGTCCCTCCTCGCCGGCTGTTTTCCCCGCATTTAACCTGTGTTATTAGTCAGTAAGTTCTTCTTGTAGTAATGACGGAATCGTCGTACCCCACAACCTCTACATCGACCCTCGGGCCGTCTACCACCCGTCCCGCAACAAGAGTGATATGATACCCAGTGTAGTTGCGTAAAGCCAAAAGCAGGGGAGTGACCACCGATGAAAACCGCTTGCGTGCGCTGGAATACAAAGACACGTCAAATTAAATCAGCACCGAAAGCATATCAATCACTTACACTTCACGTTCCTCCTCATCCATGGACGGCAACCCTTCCATCGCATTATTGTGCGCCTCCAACAGCTTCTCATGCTCCGCTGAAGCCTCCTCCCTTATCCGTGTCTTCACGTCTTCGCCCTCCTCCTCAAACAAAGTGCGCGCAATTTGACACTGCACAGCAAGACGCTTATTCTTGGGGGTTTCCGAATGATTTTCCAAATACTCGTCGACGACCTTCTGTTTGAAATCCGGATGCTGCATATAGAATTGGTGGTCCGCAATTCTTTTGGGAGCGGCACCCGCGGGGTGGCGAAGTTGCTTCAGAAAGACGGCCCAGGGATTGCCAGCCAGGCCCAGAGCACCTCGACGATGGTTGAACCATCCTTTAATTTTCTGTATCACTTCAATATCAGCCCCTGTTATTCAAAATCCAAGCAACGCGTCTGACCTTTTCTGTCGATTTCATGACAGTTGTCTTTTCCTTTTCTTCATCTGGCGTTAGGATTTCAGGCGGCACGACCGGCGCCTTCCAGCCCACTGGTTGAATAACAATTTCCTCACTAGGGTCCTCGCTCAGTCCCAAGCGCCAGTGAAAATTCGCCCAGTATTGAGCAAACATTCTGACCCAAAGGTCCGAGGTTGTCTTCTTCCGTGATGCCTCCGAGTACTCCTCCGACCATCCAGTAAGAAATTCGGCGCGTTTGCCTTGAAAGTCGCTCGGGCTCCCTCTTTTTTTCCGTTGTTTGTCTTCCACCATTTGTGAAGAAAAAGCGTGCGTAAGTGCGTGATATACATTCGCAAATAAAGATTAATTCTCAATATTTCACTATGGACTCTTCTCTTGACCCTGAAACGCTCGCCGCCCGTTCTACCACTGTCCATCGCGCATTAATATATATACAGGAGGCCAACGCTGAATGAGACCGCCGCGGCGTTGGCCAAGAAGACTGGTTTTGCACACGCGCTCGAGCTATGCGGGGTATTTCACTCTGCATTTTTATCGCCTACTCTTGGTGACCACCCCTCTCCTTCAGCTCTTGGGGAATACAGCCGTGAAAGAATCAAAAAAATTGGCCGCGCCAATGACCGCCGTGCCACTCGCGCACTCTACATCAGTAGACTGCCTTACTACGCGCAGAAGCGAGGATCCCCCCATCCACCCAGCCTGGCTGATGAAACCTGGGGGAATGGCCGAGCTGATGGAAGCTGCTGGGGAACCTGCGATGACCTGTGGCCCGCGTTCGACACCGCGTTCTCCGATCCCGGATTTTGGATGAAGCCTCAAGACGATGATATCTCCCCCATTCTTGCTCCTCGAGCTCTACCGCTCTATATCTTGTGATTCAGAATCATATAATACAAATATCATTCAGTTCCTATATGTACATTGTTTGTCTAAGCTCTACAGAAAGGTCCGACAGCAAGAAAGCAAGAAAGAGAACGCAATGATATAGCAAAAAAAACATTTACTCGTCATCCAAGTATTGCATCTCGCCCGGCTTGGCCAAATAAACCTCTCCCCGGGCGAACGCGCGCAATTTTTTGACGTTCCTCGACCCCATTAGATCAGCGTGCCCCATGTGCTGGTCCAGAATATGGCTGATTGCGTCCAATCTGCGGACGATGTCAGTCAAACCTCACCTAGATGTAGGCGAGGGCCAACTAACCTAGTTGCGAAGAATTTGTTAACACTGGCGAGCACCCATTGCTTTGGCGGAAGGGCATCAGCAAAAGGGTCCTCGACCCCCATTCTCGAGAAAGCCTCGACCGCGTCCATCATTGCGAGCGGACTAGGCATTGCGGTGGGGGGCTTCTCTTGCTCTTCGGCGTCGAAGCTGGTGCGCGTGCGCTTGAAGTGGATGCAGCCGGAGACGCCCGCGTAGAGTACGCGTGCGCGTCCCTCGTCGGAGCCAGCGGGGGGGATGGAGCAGGGGGGGATGTCGAAGGTGTGGGCGCACGGACGCAAAACTTGGACTCAGAGGCATTGATCTTTTGAGATCTGTAGGCTATGTCGGAGTTGCCTGCATGAAAGAAAACCCGCGAGTTGTGCGCATGAGCATCTTCGACGCTCGTGGGCGTCGGGGAGGAAACCACAACATTCATATCAAGATGAGAAGGACACCGATCTGCGTGGTAGACGGTGCAGCCTTCCTCCCACAGTTCAATCGCCACCGCCCAAGTCTTGGCCTTTCGCCAGCGCCCGTTGGGGTAACCCTCTATCTGCTTGCGTGCGCGCGATCTAATATTGGATAGAAACACATCAGAGGCAGCCAAACGCGCCAAAGGAAAGAATAGGTTACACACTCGCTGGTGAAAATCCCGCACAAAGTTCCATTCGTTACGACGTAGAGTTTACCGCCTTTGGCCAGGAAAGCCTCCACGTTTTCATGACCGGGTTCCGCCCGCAACGGGGGCACGCAGTGAGGGCGTCCTGTTGGAGGCATGGAGTTGTAGGTCACGTCTGTCACAGGCAGTGACAATGAATGGACTTTATGTTCTCCGACGCTGGTGCTCCCGAATCAACCTGCATCGTCTTCTACGACATGCGCTGCCCTGCTCTGTACGCCTTCCTTTAGTCAATCTGTACCACCACCTGATCCTCTAATTCAGTTCTGCAACCTTGGCCAATGCTGAAGTCGACGCGCTTGAATCGCTCTATTCTGACAAAATGCGAGCATTCTCGCCGTCCCCGGAATTGCTCACTGACCTTCTAGTAGTCAGAGAATGGCGGCTTTCCATGCTGTCCCAACTGACGACCAACTTGCTGCTATGCATGAAAGCTTGCGCGCCCACTATACCAATAAAACGAACGGAGGAGATTCCGAGTGCGTCGAGCGAGCGTGGGCCTCAATGGTGTGCGACCAGGGCCAGCACTCGAAAATGGGCCCAGGATCCCAGCAAGCCATCTTGGATCCTCAAGTCCCGAAGATCAAGGTGAAATTCTCACTCACGTACCTTTTCTTGATCCCTTTCTTATTGGGTTTTGTCTAGGTCAAGCTCTGACCTTTCTAAATTGTTAGTTACATCTTTCCAAAATGCATTTTTCCTGTTTGCGCATTCGTCCTTTTGTGAGAAGTCACACTGTGACCCTTCAAGTTGACCAGACATGAATCCTACGCCATTCCTTCATTTTGCTAGGGATACAAATACAGTGAACCCAGTCAGTCTTTCTTTCTAACTGCCAAACTTTCTACTCACATTGTACCCGCAAGAGCAAATCTGGCCACCGACGTGCAAAAGAATAATAGAAGGCAGAGGTTCTTGAAGCAGCTTTGTGAGAAACTGAAGGGTGCGACGTGTCACCATCGAAGGGCAACGCAGGCCCCGAGATTCAATATAACTTAGCATGTCGTATGGAGCCACACAAAAAATCAAAGGCGAATAATTTTGAGTTGTCTACCTACGGAATGTATGCGTCGCCCATAACACGTCGACAGACCTCTTGGTGTCGGTGGTAGTCAGCGAGCTCCTGAGCCTCTGCCCTCCGTTCCTCCAAGAGCTGCTGGCGTTGTAACCATGCGCGATGTCCGTGCTTTTTCCCATATGCCCTGAAACCCTTGGGTCAGTAATCTCTCGCATATGCCGGAGCCTGTAACGTACTCCATGCGAATGATCCTTTGGCGATGCGCCAGAGTGGTGGCGTTCCTATGGGGGAGAGTAAAATGAAGGTAGGCAACCTTGCGAAACCGAACGTACCTTTGACGAAACGCCCGGCTAGCCTCGCGGGCGCGAGCGCGGGATACTGCCGCAAGATCCTCTTGTTGGTTGATACGCTCGCGGTGCCTGAGGTGCAAGATGGAGTAAAGATCGAGAAAGTGTGCGCACATACTTTGCCATGCGCTCCCTCGCCTTGTCCCGCTCCTCCTCGAGGTTTCTGCCAGTGAACATGAGTTGCAGGGTCAGTAAAGACATTGGGGAACTGACTTTTGCCGGTATCGGGCTGACGCTTGACGCCGAGCTGCCATAGTGGCGGGGGAACGAGTTTTCTTCCCTTGCGGCTTTTCGAGAGTTTGGGGTCTAGCGTTGAGTTAGGACAGGCGGAATGAGGTGTTAGAGGCTTCAGAAGTATGATACCCAGTGTTATTTGACGGTTTGGTGGCCTTAGAGGATGTTTTCTGGGGCATGGTCGTGGTCGAGGTTAGGATGCGTAGTACAAATAGAGACTAATTGAGCCCATCGACTATACTGTCATCCTCAACCTCCAATATAATCTCCAAAAAAAAAAAAAAAAAATTCAATGGGCAGCGGGTATGGTAATAAACAACTCCCTCTCTTACGAATTTCTAGGGAGTGAGTGGGAGCTAGGTATTTCGACGAACGGTAGGCATAGCAAGTTCGTGATACACCCATGCGCAGTTCGTGATACACGGCTCTGCACTAGCAACTTTTGCAATGTGAACGCGTTTTGGCAGCAAAAAAAAAAAAAAAAAATTCCAGGAAGGTCTATTGCACAATGTATGATAGGTACACAGACAGTAGTGAAATGCTACAATTCGTAAATAAAATAGATCCAAATTGGTGCGGGGTAGCGGTAATCATTCGAAGGCGACATCCCAGCGACGGTACATTTTCAGACCTTCCACCCACCGACTCCGGCATGCCTCTACCCGCTGCGCTTTCTCAGCCGAACTCAAACCGCCTTCATTGACCGACCGATCAGTCCGAAAATCGTTATCAACAAAGCGGAATATACCTGCGGCCGTGAATTGCGTGAACGAGAATCGCTTCTCGTGCGTTTGGATCGAGGTGTTGGAGTGTCGAAGGAGCGCAGATGGAATTAGCAGGGTGGAGCCCGGGGGAAAGCGGATTATGAGTTTGAGATCCCATAAGATAAGGTGCCCGCCCTTGTTGGCGTCGTAGTCGCCGAGGGCGGTGACGGCGCACCAACCCCAGGCGAGATTAGCAAAGTCGAGGTGGGGGAGCGTGATGGTGCGCAGGCCAAAGTTGAAGGTCGCGGCGGCGAAAACCGAGGTTGTCCGACCAAAGTTACGCCGAAGCCTCTTGTTCCACCGGTGAAGTCGATCCAGGGTGGAGTCGTAGTACTTGTGCAGATCTGGAGCGTAGCATTTGAACAATCCTATTAAGGTCAGTTTATGGTGGCGCAGGGCGAGAACCAAGTGGACATACCGTTTGCAAAGCCAGCAATACGTTGAAAAGGCTCCTGCGCGAGAAGTCCTGTGAGGACGATCGTGTTGAGAACATTGTGAAAAAAGGGAGTCGGTGTCTCCTGCCCACCGCCCATCGAGTTTCCCACAGTCTTGGCGCGATGTGGTCCGCGTTGAGGAATCTTTTGATCAAGGGGCGTGGGTTGGCCGCCGCGACGGCGCTTCTTCTCCTCTTTTCGGGTGCCGTAGTAGACACCTGAAAAGGCATGGTCGTAGATGCCATTCGCGGCCTCCTCCATGAGCTGCGCCGCCGGCTGCGCAACATTGCGGTGCCAATCTTCATCGCGGCGGGTATCGCCAAAAACGCCAATGACATATTGGTCCGCATCGACAATCGGCCCGGGTTTTCTGAAGTGTGTAAGGTAAGAGGTGGATGCAGCCGTCGATAGAAGTAAAACGCACCCCTGAAAGTCCACGATCTGCATTCCTGGGATCTGCGAGGCCTCCTCCAGATCATACTCGCGGGCCTCGGGCTCAAAGGGTAGTGGTGGTGGGTCGTGCAAGCCCATCCAGCCGGAGGACGCAACGGGTAGGGGGTCGGATGCAATGCGAAGGTCCACCGAGAAGGGAGAGCTCTGGCGCATTCGAGTAAGCGCGATGGCTTTGGGGTTTGTCGGACACTCGCGCATTGTCTCCCGTTTGAGCTTGCGAGATTTGCGATGGAGCTTGGATTTCTTCTCCTTTTTGGCCAACCGACGGGCCTCTTCTTTTTGCTCCAGGGTCTGAGGATTGGCTGAGGAAGAAGTCGCTGCAGGTGCTGAGAACGCAGAGGATGCAGAAGGAGGAGGGGCGGCCCATCGGCGACGCGCAGCGGCAAGAAGGGCCGATTCTGCGGGTCGGGGGCTAGGAGAATCGGGTCGGGGGCCAACAGGGTCGTCATCATCTCCATCGTCGTCGCCCTCGTCTTCATTGTCGGAGTCTTGAGGGCCTGCCGCGTGACGTGTGACAAAGTCACTAATGCGGAAGTTGGGCAAGACCACCGCGTTGTCCAACATGAACGGGTTGAAGAACTTGCCGTTGCGAAGGGATCGGCCTGGCGCTAGAGGAGTAAAGTCAGCAACTGTATGTGTGAGTGGCACGCAAAAGACGCGTCAAAAAACGCGTTATTTGAATATGTATGCAAAACAATTGTCAAATTGACCAAGGAAAGGATCGGGTGTGAGGGAGGGAGGGTAGTGGGCCGCGCGCAGTTCGGCAGTCCCAAAGACGGGCACACGCAGTATGCGGCGGCTCGAGAGGCAGGGTGGATTGGGAGTGAACTAGTTGTAAAAGGGCGCGAAAATAAAGGCAGCTTACCTGCCATACTGCAGTCGAAGGAAGGTGGTGAAGGGGGGAAAAGGATAAGCGTAGGTTAGCCCACATTTTATGCCGTATGATTGACGGCCACCGAGCCTGAATTTTAAAGCACCTTGAATCCGCATTTCTCGATTTAGAAATAGGCGCCTTGGGCGCTTTTCTGTTTCAGGTGTTTGGTTGATGCTTCACTAGGGACGTTCAAGGGATACTATGTCCGTTCCGTCCGCGCGCCGTGCTCGGGCACGCGCCAAGCGCCTGCCGAACGCTGCGGCCTCAGCATCCGGCCAAACCACTACCTGCTCCCTCTCCTTTGGAATCGACGAGTTAATGCCTCTCGGCGACGTTGATCGGCCTATTAACTCTTTTGTGGACCGACCCTCCGAGGATTTACGTCGAGTTCATCGCGATATCGTGCCCATCGAGCCTCCGTCCCCTGTTAAAAATGCTCGTATTGCGGCTGTGCACGGTGAAACCAGCATGAACGCGCCGATAGTGGAGTCCGGGATTCCTGATTCTTTTGACGACCGCTACGAGATGTTCAATGATGTGGGAGACGACCCGCCGGTAATGCAGGCGGCGGACCTTCCTCGAGCTCGCAAAACGATGTTCTCAGTAAATATTAATTTGCTGCAAAAAATTGTTTCTAACTAATGCTTTATAGGATCAGACACTCTACGATTGGAGGGACCGGTCGCGCGATCGCTACCTATTGGAATTTCTTCGTCTGGATGGCTGCATCGACGCGAGCGAGCTCGTTTGTCCAGGCTGTAAGAAGAGGAGTGAACATACAGCCTACGAATGCTCTTCGGAATGCGAGAAAACAAGCGAGCATCCTGCCTACCGATGCCGGGAGTGCAAGGGCGGCCTGCTATTCTGTCGAGATTGCTGCGTGCAGCGGCATCTCGATAACCCTCTGCATATTATCGAGGTGCGTTACTTTTTATAAGAAGACCATTTAGCTCTTAATTGATTTAGGCATGGACGGGTACTTATTTTGTCAAAACCTCGTTGCAGGCCCTTGGTCTGAGGGTCCAATTTGGTCACCCTCCCAGGGAGTATTGCGCCAACCCCGAAGCCGCATACAAAGACTTTGTTGTGATCCATGACAACGGCATTCACGAGGTTTCTGTTGATTTTTGCGGGTGCAAAAACAGACCGAGCGCGGGGCCGCTGGACACACAGCTTCTTCGTGGTGGTTGGTACCCGGCATCCGAGGAGCGCCCCAAATCTTGTATGACGTTGCTCGCATTGGAGAAATTCCATTTGGGGACTTTACAGGCCAAGACGACAATGTACGACTTCTACCGGACCCTCGAGAAACTAACCAGCAACGACGGCACGAAGCCACCAGATCGTTATCAGGTTATGATTCGCATCTGTCGAGAATATCGACATCTCATGATGCTCAAGAGGGGGGGCCGCGGGCATTGTCGCGAAGGGGCGATGGGGACGAAGCCAGGAGAACTGGCGTTTCGGTGTCCTGCTTGCCCACGTCCAGGGATTAACCTGCCGGACGATTGGGAGAGCGCGTCGAAAGAGGACAGGTGCGTAACGAGTTGTCCAAATTGAAGAGAGCTAATAAAGATCGTATACAGATTTATCTATATTCTGTTTTTGGCCTTGGATGCATGTTTTCGATTGAAACGCGGACTCGTATCGAGCGACTTGAAAGATCCGGGCCTCGGAACGGGCTGGGCGTATATGACGGAGAATGTACCGTACCGCGAGTACTTGTTGATGGTTACAGATCAGAAGGAGGTGCGTGCGAGCTTTGAAATTGGGGAGCTTTGCTAACGGAGGTCTTATAGATGAGTAGTGCAGCGGCCTCGCCGCGCTGGACTATGCGAACACCAAATTCTCTCGTGGCTACAGCACAACCGGGGTGGGAATGGGTGTGTGTGCTCGACATGAGTTCATTCAGCCAAATGGGGTCGGAGATCTACAAAAGGGTGAACGGTGCGTTGTTACGATGCATATTCAGTGTGCTCTGAGCTCACATTTATTAGGTATGCAAATATGGACTACGTGTTAGGCTCGCTCATGCGCCACCACGATCCGCTACTGCACAAGATTATATCTTACGATATCGTCTGCCAGTGGTGGAAGCAGCTGATGGAGCGTTTGAGGGAGTTGCCACCGCTGGTGCGCTGCTTCATCATTCTGTCCATGATCGCCTTCGTCATCCCCAAGTTGCATATTCACGGACACACGGGGTTGTGCGGCATCCTGTACTCCCTGAATCTGATCCCGGGAAGCGGCCAGACAGACGGTGAAGGAATAGAGCGTCCGTGGGCAAATATCGGAGGAATTGCGAGCAGCACACGAATAATGGGGCCGGGAGCAAGACATGATACGGTGGACGATCACTGGGGGCACTGGAACTGGCAAAAGAAGATCTCGCTAGGTGCGTGCCGTCATGGGAATCTGGGTATGGTATTAGACTGATCGTTAATACAGCGGAGAGCCTTCGACGAAGGCTGGATGTCGCGCTAGAGCAGCAGATTGTCCAGCGAGAAGCTCTCAAAGCGTTCTCCGAGCAGCAGCAAGAGCGCGTCGAGGGGTGGAAGGCAATGGTACACGAGTATGAGGAGAACTCGGAGAAGAAGAACCCTTATGAGGCGGTGGTCTCAGGTAGGACGTTTGTATTCAAGCAGGACTGGAGCTGAGTGTTCTCGGGTACAGGTTTGACAGAGGCTCAGGTTCGGCTGCAGTTTCAGCAGGAGGAGGAAGAGGAGGCGAGAAGGGGCATCCCAGCCAAACACAAAGTGAGCGCTAGCACGTTCATGGTGGAGTGCTTGGATGTTGAGGAGGAGCAGTGCGTAGTTTTCTCTTTCTGTTGGATGATTGTTTGGAGCTTACACCGGGGATGATTCAGACGACGCGTTTGGGTGCAGGCCGAGCTCAAAAAGGCACAGACGACAGCCCAGCAGATCGACATGGGCTCCCTTCGAACAAAGCTCATTCGGCGCCTTGAGCGTCTTGGGAAGATGCAAGGGACGTATTCTCCGGCATCGATGATGGCACTGGAGTCCCGTGAGGCCCCTGCAGATGAACTGCCCGAGAATGAGCCGCTTTTTTTGCCTTCGGCGCTTTCAGAGGCAGAGCGGGCGACGGGCTGCTCGAAGGGGCTATTGGAGATGGAGCTGTTGCTGTGTGACGCCCAGTGCCGGGGTGCTCTGGTCCGGCTGCGTAATCAGCTGCACATCAAGGCCCGGTATCTCAACTACAAGATGTTACATGCTCGGCACCAAGGAGCAAACACGAGGTCCCGCACGATCGTCAATCGAAATGAGAGCAAGATTCGTCTCCACTCGGAAAAATATCAGGCGGCTTGGGGTGCAATGATGGCAATCACGGGTGGGAACGAGTCGGAGGTGGGGTGGAAAAAATTGAGGAAGGAGGACATAAGGTGTATGCAGGACGCTGACGACTTGGCAAGGAAAGAGGAGAAGCGCAAGAAGGCAGTGCTGAAACGGAAGAGGAAGTATCAAGAGCTGCTGGCTCACGGAGAGACTCTGGCGGGGTGGGAAGATGATGTTGACGAGAACGAGGACGATGGGGTTGTGGAGGGTCGGGTGGCAGGGGAGAGTAGAAGAGAGGTGTCGTGGATATGGACAGCGGCGGGAACTTCGGGAACGGACGCAGGGTTTGAAGATGGTAAGACTCTTTTCATCACGATGGTAAACGTACTAATACATCGACAGCACTACGTATCGAGTGGGCTAAGGCGTACGCTCGCTCTCGTAGGTGGGACGAGGAAGCCCGGCATCTGAAGGAGGAGTTTCGACGCCTCCCTATCAGCTTGGAGTTCGAGGCGGATCTGTGGGACGAGAGGCTGAAACAGGTGCCGGTGGGGGTCCTCGATGTGGGGTACACCCAAGGGATGGTCGCCTATGCTGCAAAGCAAGCCGCTCTTTTTCGGGATATTGCTGCTCGGGCAAGAAAAACGGAGACAGAACCGAAGTTGATGAGGGGAAAGAAGCGCCCGAGAGCACCGATAGTGGATCCACTGCTGGGGCCCATGACAATCAAGGATTTGACGAGGGGAGGGGAGCGGGAGGACGATGAGAGCGAGGAGGAAGGCGACGAGGATGATAGAGGAATGGCGCAAGGGATGGAGAGCGATGAGGATGTGATTATGGGAGGGGAACTAGACGATGAGTAGAATGGGTGAGCTTTTTTTCGGGCGGTCCCGCATTTTTTTTTGGCGGAATTTCCTTTCTGGGGTGGGCGCTTATGCAGGCGCTTCATGGCGCACGTGGTCTGCGAGCGCCGAGGGTTAACAGGATTAATTGGTATTTTTACAATTTAAATATGCATAATACAGTTATTATATATATAATTTACATTATCTGGCTCTTATCTGCCTCAGGAAGGGGCGTGGGAATGGTGGGAATGGTGCCGAGTATCGGCGGGATGATGTCCACCAGCGTGGGAATGGTGGAAAGGGTGCCGAGGATGGCCGGACTGATGTCCACCGTACCCCAGAGTAACCAGTTATTCCCTATATGGTTACCCACACATTAACGCAATAGACCCGTGGTATCAGTCCACCAGTTAACTGGTTAATCTGAGCCTATAAGGTGGGTAACCGGTCATCCGAACTACCGGCCGGCATCCGGTCATCCGACCCTGACTTGGGATATAACAGTATAATCAAACTCACCTATCTCGGCTGATTATGTCTCACTATAGCGATCACGGCCTGCCTGCCACGTCCTCTTCGGCTTGTGGCCAGCGCGATCGCGAACCTCGACGCAATTCTCAGCTCTTCAGCCAAATCGTTCCTCTTTCGCCTCCGGCCCAGACTCTAGGGGCAGCTCAGCCTGCTTCCTCGTACTTGGCTGGTCCTATTTCCACTCCGATTCCTCCCGGCGTTACTGTCCGCCGGTCGTTGCCCGTTCGTCCTACTACTTTTCCGGTCACTGTTCCGGGTCTCGTTACTACGCCCCGGACACCCGAAAATCCCACGGTATTTCCCCGTTCTCCTCATCCAATTTGCAGTCATCCTGTCACTGTAGAAACCGGACCTATTCTTGGGCCCGTTTTGAGGAAGTCGCGGAGGATTCTCCGGATGAGTCTGGCTCTCCGTTCCTTCCGGCTTCGCGGCACGGAACGCCTCCTCCTCCTCATCCTTCTGATGCAGGAGGCGGAGATGACGATGATGACGACCATGGCGATGACAATGATCCTCCTCCTCCTGCTGGGCCTCCAGGGCCCGGTCCTCAGGGGCCACCCGGTCTGGCCGGTCCTCCCGGTGATGGTCAAGAACCCCCGGGCAGTGGTGGAGGTGGTGGCGGCGGTGGTGGCGGTGGTGGTGGTGGTCCTGCTGGTCCACCCCGCCGACTGGCAAGTCCGGATCCCAATGAGCGTCTTTTCATTCAGACTCTCTCCTCGTTTAGGGATGCCGTCGACATCTGGAATCGAGATACAACGGCTCCTCGCTCTACCAAGTCAAATCTCCGGAACCTGGATACCTTTGACGGTTCCGATCCGGCCAAACTTAACCTGTTTCTCACCCAGTGCTATCTCCATTTCGCCGAATGCACGCAGGATTTCCCCACCGATGACGACAAAATCCTTTTCATGATCTCATATCTTCGGGGGACTGCTCAGCAATGGTTCGCTCCAAACCTATACGACGGCCATTCCGGCTTGGGACAGAAACTTTCCGGTCTTCGTCCAGGAGCTTACCATGAATTTCGGTCTGCACGATCCGGTTGGGGACGCGGAAGATCGCATCCGGCTCTGTCGCATGAAACATGGCGACCGGATTGCGACTTACATCATCGAATTCGACCAACTCGCGCTTCTCACCCAGTGGGGCGATTCTGCCCTCCGGCACCAATTTTATGAGGGTCTTCCTCGCCGGATCAAGGATGACATGGTACATCACGCCTATGTCAATACCTTGGCTGGGGTCAAATCCGTTGCCCAGCTCATCGACGCCCGGTATTGGAAGCGCGAGGGCGAGAAGGAGCGCGAACGGGATCGCGATAGAGGGTCCGGTGCCGGTGGCAACTCTGGTAACACGGCCGGTAATGCCGGTCGTCTGGGCAAACCTCCTGGTGGGCAGAAGGGTGGCGGTAAGAAGGGTCCTTCCAACAAGAACCCTTCTCCGGCGCCTGCTGCCGGGGCGAAAGGCTCCGGAAAGCAGGCTGGGAATTCCGCACCTGCGGCGACCGGTAAAGCTGCGGACGCTTCTAAGCCGAACTGTAAGCCTTATGCTGATAAGCTCAACAGCTCCGGGAAACTCAAACCGGAAGAGCGTGAACGCTGACGGAAACTCAACCTCTGCATGTTCTGCAGAGGTAGCGGTCACACTGCGGAGAACTGCCGGAAACACCCTGGAGAGGTGCAGGCGAAAGCCGCCTCCGCTGAGACACCATCCGGCCAGAGCTCGTCCGCTCAGGCCTCCTCCGAGTCAAAAAAATAGACAGCAGCTCGGAATCCTCCACTCCCAGTCCGAGTTGCGTTGACTCCGGGGAGTTTCCTGAGGTTCGTCTCAACGCATCCGCTCTTTCTACTAATGCCCTTTATGTCGATCTTGATACCTCCCTCGTCTGGCCAGACTCCTCCGCACCAGACAAATTTTCAACCATTCCTCCGTCATTTTTATCGTTGCTTGCTGCGGGATTCAACTCCTGCTTAAGGACTCTCGTTGATTCCGGATCGTCTCACTGTTTTTTTGTCTAAAGTCATCTGCGAATTAAATCGTTTTGTCACTTATGCGGTTCCTCCGGTTAAACTTCGATATCTCGACGGATCTTTCTCCATCATCGACCGGATGATATGTCTTCTCCTCTGGTTCCCTTCCGGTGAGGTCCACCTCCAGGACTTCTATGTCACCCGTCTCGATTCTCCGTGTGAGATGGTGTTGGGATACAATTGGCTCCACCGCTTTAATCCGTTGATTAACTGGTCGGAAGCCTCTATCACATTCCGCTCCATTCCCTCCGGTCCTTCTTTGTCGACAAAACTGGCTACTATGCCAGCTCCCATTTCGGTCGCTCTGGCTATGGACAGGGTGGTTTCTTCAGCTCCGGTCGAACCGGCTGGTCCACCTACACCGAATGTGGCTCCCTCTCCGGACCTAGGTCCTTCTATGGACACTCCCTTCCCTGGACCATTGCAGGTCCCGTCCGGTCCATCTCCAGACACATCCTCCGAGGCTTTTAAGCCTCGTCCATTCACTTTGGCTCCGCTTGTGTCATTAATCTCAGCCGCGGCTTACGCCACTTTGATTCGTGACAAGGATACTGTCCAGTATACTTTGCGTGCCACTCCATCCGAGGAGGCGACAGCTTTTGCCGCCGCAGCCGGTGATCCGGACTTATCCGGTTTGCCCTCCAAATATCATGACTTCGCTGACGTATTCTCTGAGCAGGAAGCGTACAATCTTCCTCCTCATCGAGAATTCGATCTCAATCTTGAGATCGAAGAAGGCGAACTTCCTCTGATCGGACATGTTTATTCCCTTTCCCAAGCTGAGTTAGCCGCTCTGCGTGACCTTATTGACAAGAATTTGAAGTCGGGTTTCATATACCCTTCTCGTTCGAGTCACGGCGCTCCGATCCTCTTCGCTAAGAAGAAAGACGGCTCTCTCCGGCTTTGCGTCGATTACCAGGGTCTCAACCGGATCACCAAGAAAGACAAATATCCGCTTCCTTTGATCGCAGATCTCTTGGACGCGCCTGGGAAGGCACGTATCTACACGAAACTCGACCTCTGGCACGCCTATCATCTTCTCCGGATCGCACCTGGTGACGAACCTAAAACCGCTTTTCGCACTCGTTATGGCTCCTATCAGTTCCGGGTCGTACCGGAAGGCCTCACGAACGCGCCAGCCGCTTTTCAGCGCTTCCTCAATACGGTCTTTGCCGATCTGCTCGATGTCACTGTCATCGTGTACTTGGATGATATCCTCGTGTACTCTGACAATCCGGCAGACCATACGGCTCACGTCCGGGAAGTACTCCGCCGGTTGTGCACGGCTGGCCTTTACTGCAAATTGCCTAAGTGCGAATTCAGCGTCACCACTACGGAATATCTAGGCTACATTCTTTCACTGGACGGTTCACCTCATAAGCTCAAGATTACGCGTAAACTTTGGGATAATACCGCAGACCTTACTCGTAATCTTCGGGCAGTCCATTTTAGGAAGCCCGGAACAGCCCGGGATACTGTGGGCCACTGCGGGTTGGCACCCACCCTTGCTGCCAAACCCTCGGCATCTTGTGCAACACCAGGATCACAGCACAGAGCTCGGCACTACGCTTTGGGATCAATTTCCATAAAGAAAGCTGCCAAAATTCGCAAATAAATTGAATAAAAAGTGGCCCGATCAAAACCACCCCCTATCTCTCGATTACGTGATCCAACGACCAAAAACCAGCCCCCTAAAAAAGGTCGCCCCCTCCTCCTGGTCGCTGCTCAGTCCTCATCCACCTCGCCCCCCATCAGAAGGTCCTCGTCACTCTCTATATCCCCGTTCTCATCGTCCTCATCATCCTCCTCATCCTCGTCGCTGTCGTTGACGTCCAGCACGTTTCCGGGGTTCTGCTCATCCTCCTCGCCCAAAACCAGGTCCCACGTTGGCGCCCATACCTGCCGTTTCCTTCCCTTCCCCATCTTCGGCTCAGTCCTCGTGATCTCAGCTCTCTCAGCCAACTGCCTGTACAGCTCAGCCTGCTTGTACGCGTAGGCAATCATCCCCTCTGCCTCCGCGTTGGGGATCTCTCCCACAGGTACAGCTACAGCACGATCGCGCCATCGCTGCTCCCGGTGCGCATACGTGACTGGCAGCCGTCTCCATTCCTCCGTTAAAAACCTCACCTCCTCCACCCACCTTCTACTTCGTGCCCACGCTTTCGCCCACTCAATACGCAAGGCTATAGCCCCAGTCAGCCTCTCATCCCATAAATAATTGGCACACTTACCGTCCTCCAGCTCTGCATCAGTGCCTGCCGTTCCTGAAACCGTCCAAATCCAGGAAATCTCCCTTACGCTCTCTCCTCCCCTGGTCACCATCTCGTCGTCGTCATCGTCGTCTTCAGGCAGTGGGGGTAGCTCTCCGGAGGCTCTTAGCTCTCCCTCCTTCCTCAACCGCCGCTCGTTAGCCTTCCGCCGCTTCTCCGCATTTCTTGACAGCTCCTCTGGGTCTTGCATGCATCGAATGTCCTCTTTCCGCAGCTTCGGCCACCCCACTTTCTCCACATTTCCTCCCGCGATTTTCCGTCGAGCCTCCCACGCCATCTGAAACTTCTCTGAATGCAGGCGTATCTTGCTTTCGTTTCTGGCCACGATCGTCCTTGACCGTGTATTCATGTGTTGCGCGCGTGAGTGATTCTTTTTGTACAGGAGTAGCCGCGACTTGATATGTAACTGCCTCCGCAGCCGAACAAGGGAGGTACGGCATTGAGCATTGCGTAGTGCATCCTCGATCCCCACCAGCTTCTCCGAGCAGCCCCCATTCTCGCGCTGCTCCGGAGACAATGCTGAAGGTAGCATCAGAGGAGTATCCTCCGCAAACTCCTTCTCCGGAGCCACCCGTGCAGCCAGGGCTTGGATCGCCGCTGGGCTGTATGTTGCCTGAAGCTTGCGGAAGCGGGCGATCCCGCGGTTAAGCTTGGTGCGGAGCGACTTCATGTTGATCTGCATGGCGGTCGTCTGCGCCTTCTTTAGCTCAGCTTGCACCCGCACTCGCCGCCTGCTAGATCCGTAAGTCCACCGCCTATAGTGGAAATGGAGACGCACTGTTCCTCCTCTAACCCGAGCCCCGCATTGATAAACCCGCTCGGGGTGACATCATGGAGCGCTGGAACACCCTTGAGTGCGTCCTCCTCCTCCTCCTTTGCAAACTGGAGTCTAACCTCCATCTCAGTCAGCCCTGTCCTCAAGTCAATACAGCGTCCTTGAGCCAAACCTCTTTACGCACCTTCGACCTCCATCGTGTAGGGGTTCTTCTTCGTTTCGTCCTTCTCAAACTCCTCCACCATCCTCTTCCACTCGGGCACCCGGTCCGCCTGCTGCACTGAGAACATCGTGAATGCCTCTCGCTGGCGAGCCTGTTCTGCCTTTGCTACATCCAAGCGACGCCTTAAAATCGCGGCTGGTGCCAGGTCAGAACAATACATGCACAGCCCGAGAACTACTTACGAAGACCAATTGTCTTGAGCCAATTCCAGAAGTTCCAGTGATCATCCAACGCGTCGCGCCGCGCCCCAGGGCCGCTAACCCGCGTACTGGTCGCGATCGCGCCAATCGACGCCCACGGCCGCTCAATTCCCTCGCCATCAGTCTGCCCGCTCCCTGGGACCAGGTTCAGGGAGAAGATCACGGCGCACTCCAGCGTATGCGCGTGGATGTGCATTTTCGGGATGACAAAACGAAAAAACTCCAGGATGGCATTCAATCGCACAAGGGGCGGCAGCTTCTTCATGCGTTCCATGAGGTGCTTCCACCATTGGCATACGATATCGTACGAGATGATCTTCCGTAGCCGGGGGTCTTTGTGGCGTAAAATAGACCCAAATATATAATCCATGTTCGCGAAACTGCAAGGCAGAATGTTAAGCATTGAGAAAACAAACAAAAATGACACGCACCGTTCCCCTTTTTGCAAATCCCCCACACCGTTGGGCTGCACAAACTCATGGCGAGCGCAGACCCCCATCCCCACCCCCGTTGTGCTATATCCCCTCGAGAATTTCGTGTTTGCATAGTCCAGTGCGGCTAGACCACTGCAAGTGCTCATCTAGCATCTTTGAGCTTCTCGCATCATGATAAGTCTTCGCCAAGACACGTACCTCCTTTTGGTCCGTGACCGTCAGCAAATAATGCCGGTAAGGCGCGTTCTCCATCACATACGCCCAGCCCGTGCCCAAACCAGGATCTCGCAATTCACTGGAGATCATCCGGCGCTTCAAGCGGAAGCAGGCATCCAGAGCGAGGAATAAAATATACAGAAATCTATACGTTGTCAGTTCGCCATCAAAATCAGTGACGGGTTTCGCGTACCTGTCTTCAGGAGGCGCATTCTCCCATCCCTCCGGTAAGTTGACCTTGGGATCAGGGCAGCACGGGCATTGCAATGCGCACTCCCCCGCTGCCGTCCCAAAAACTCCTGAGGGGTCATGTCCTCGTCCAGCACGCTTCAGCATTAATAAATGCCGATACTGGCGTGCGATGCGTAGGAACACTTGGTAGCGATTCGGGGGCTTAACGCCCGTGTTGTCCGTAAGCCTCTCTAGAACTGAATAAAAATCGTATGCCGTCGTTTTGGCCTGTAGGGTGTGCAGATGAAATTTATCAAGCACTTCGAAAGTCGTGACAGTCTGGGGTCGCTCCTCACTTGCGGGGTACCAGCCAAATTGCAATAGCTGTATGTATTGCTCCTCGCGCGCGTCGCACCCACAGAAGTCAACGTTCACTTCATGGATTCCATTGTCGTGGATGACGACAAAGCCAGTGTGTCCAGCGTGTGGGACCACGCATGACTCTCCGAGGCAGTGACCCAGCTGGATTCGTTGGCCTAGGTCACGCAAAGGTCGTTTGTAAAAACAAACGCCAGACCATTCCTGCCAGAAGTCCAAATTAGCACCGAATCCACGAGGAACCCTGGAAGCGACTTACATGGATGATGTGGAGAGGATTCACTACATGCTCTGCCAGGCAACAACCATGGCAAAGCAGCGCACCCCCACTGCATTCCTCACAACGGTACTTGGGCGGGTTACCAGGAATCTTGCACCTTGCGCACAAGCTCGTGCTTGCGTTCCCGCATCCATCTCTCCAGAGTAGTTGCCGGAGAAAAATATTACGGAGGTGCAGCATCCACCGGTTCATAGCCTTGTCCTACTGAATTCAGCTGCCAGGATGATACTAATTCAATAAAAAACCTACCGCAGGCTTAAAACGCTTAGGGTCGGGTAAACGAGGCAACGGGGGCACCGGCGGCTCGCCATCGTTGTCGTCTGCATCGTCCATTGTATAGCGCTCCTCCTCCCAGGGCTCCCGGGTCGACGTCGAAGCGTTGCGAGATCCCTCACCCATCGTGAACTCGGTCGGATTCAGTCGGGCACGTTTCATGGGTGACGGCGGTTCAATATGAATTCTTTGTCGCTCTATCCCATGTCCATCAGAGGCAGAACGGTCCACAAAGCTTGTTAGCGGCGTAGATTCTGGCGCGGTGGTCAACTCGTCGACGGAGAAAGTATGGCTGGTGGACGCGGACTGGGTTGATGCAGACGAGGACTGGACGGACGCCGGATGGTTTGTTCCACGACGTGTCCTGTTGCGGTTGTTTCGAGGCATCGAGAGCAGAAGATTTGAGTGAGCGCAAAGTGCCAAACGACTGAATTTGAAGCCACCGCATCCCAATTGGGACATAACTCCGTTGGAACAGTGCGGACATAAGAAACTTTAAATTGCCTGAGACCATAGTTCCGTACTCACCCTCGTACCACAACCGTCTCTAGCTGCCATGAGTGGTAAGAACTTCCTCCTCCTTTTTTTCCCCCAAAAAACATTCTCGCCTGCCTCTCTTTCTTCTTCGGAGTGCGCTCCTGTACCAAGCGACGTCGTGCCACGCGCGGAACGTGATTCCGACATTGGACCCGCCGACCGCGTGTGGACACAGGCCTAGCTTGGCCACTGTGTCGCTCCTAAGTTCAAATTTCGCGTCGCAATATTTTTTTGGGGCATTTTCTTCAAATGCCACCGTTGAAGCGCGTCGTGTCGCGTGAACTACGTGATGCCGACTTTGGACCCGCTGAATGCGCATGGCCCGACGCGTCTTCTTCTTAATGCATTGCTATTTTGGTATCAGCCAATATATATTCCGAGCCATTTGGCATTTACCGCGTTTGCACGTTGAGAACTTTGAGCTAATTTATAAATTCCAGCCCGATCCACGCGTAGTGGCGCATCTTCAACCCGTACACGATTGAAGGCGCCATGTTGTCCCAGCCGTGAATCTTCGCGACTGCTTGCTCGCCACGCAGAGGGGCCCGATGACTCTGGTAGCAAGTCGGATGACTCGGACTATGAGTCCGAGTCGGATTCGGAGCAGATTTGTCCGAAGCGCCTACGCCTTTTAGTTTTGGTCAAGGCGCGACATGACTTTCTTTGGCTGCGCCTCCTCTTCCAGCTCCCCATCCAATGCTAAGCGACCACGTGATGCTGGCTCCACCACCCACCTTCCAAGAAACGGCGCACCGCCCTCGCGATACCCGCCCACAATCAGCCCGAGAATGAGCACCCTAAGGACGATGCGCCTCAGTCTACGCTTGACAAAAAGGCCCGGAAGGTAGCTCGCCTCCGGGCGAATCGGAAGGCGAAACGGAGGCCACCCGCACAGGCAGGCAAAAAGCCGTGTGCAGGGCACGAGTGCAAGAAACTGAGGCCATCCCCATGCCTTCTTTCGTCCTCTCCGCCATACTCTTCCCGTGGCTTCAACGTCCTGGATGGGTCTTCTCGACACCGCCATCGTCAACGCAGCAGAGCGTGCGGGGGAGGACAATTTTGAGCTTCCCGAGTCTCGACCATATTCGAAAGAGGAAATCTTGGATCTATCCATGCATATGCATTACATTGACTGGGATGGGTGCGTGCCTCACTCATCCTTTCTTGTTTCAGACCAACTAAATAGCCATTAAGCATCCCAGCCCCCTTGGTAGACACCGATGGCTGGATTTTGCGGTACTCGGTGGCGGGCCCCGCGATCCGCAATGGAACAGCAACGTCGCAGCCAAGGCTGCCGAGGAGATGGAGCGCGCGCGCAGAAGATCTGGATGGACTACCCGGAAGTCTACACGCCGCCGAAGCGCCACCGGAAGAAGAAGAAGGGCGGTGGTCCCAAGTCGACGCCGCCAGCCAACAAGTGCCACGCCGTGGTCCTTTTCGCTCGAAGAGCGTCGGTGTTTCGATGGGCGCAGCCAGGATGAACCCATGCCCTTCTTTAACGGATTCTCCACGCACTTGTCGTCACCCAGCTACTCGCCACCGAGCCTTTCCAACGGATCGCAGGCTTTGTGAACGGTACGTTTTTTGCTCGTACTTTGATTTAACCACTGATCCTGTGCAGAATATTCCGGTCTTATGCCCCCATCCTCCATGAGCACTATCGCTCCACCATGGCAGCGCTCTACTGCCACCTCTCTCACCTGCCGCGCAACTTCGACGAATTCACTTCAGTCTTCGCGGCCGCTACCTTTAACTTCGGCCCTTGGACCATCACGCTTCCCCACCTCGACTTCGCAAACCTCGCGTGGGGTTGGTGTGCGGTGACGGCCCTCGGGAACTTCGACCCCGACAAAGGAGGTCACCTCATACTCTGGGACCTCCGCATCGTTATCCACTTTCCCCCCGGCTCCAGCATACTCCTACCGTCGGCCATCCTGCGGCATTCCAATGTTTCTATCCAGCAGGGGGAGACTCGGTATTCCTTCACGCAATACACAGCGCAGGCATTTTTCGTTATGTGCAAAACGGATTCCGCTCAGACAAGCAAGTCGATCTCAGCAAACTGTCAGCGGCAGAGTTGGTGGCAAGGGCAGAGGATAGGAAGAATCGGTGGCATGAAGGGATGAATATGTACTCTAAATATGTACCTGCAACATCTAAGTAGACTTAATAAGATTTTTGCCGAATTTTTCCTTTTTCTTTGCGCACTAGACTGAGCTTTTGTCTGAGGTGAGGCCCTTGTGGCGCACTCGTTACGGCCTTGTGGCGAACTCGTTACAGCTACCTCGTAAAACCAATCGAGGTCTCTCTTGGTGCGGTTTAGACTGGGCTCGAATTCTAACTGTACATTTTCTTCAATGGATGTCAAGGTATCTCCTAAATAAATTTGACATTTTTTGGGCGGAACTTGTTTTGGCTGAAGTGAATGGAAAACAGGTCGAGGATCAGAAGGCCTTTAC
The DNA here is from genome assembly GCA_029378395.1 of Mycena leptocephala. Classification (NCBI taxonomy): domain Eukaryota; kingdom Fungi; phylum Basidiomycota; class Agaricomycetes; order Agaricales; family Mycenaceae; genus Mycena; species Mycena leptocephala. The sequence goes on along the minus strand of JARJLF010001417.1, from coordinate 35,158 downwards.
TCACGGATTTCTGCATTCGACCACTATCGTCCAAACTCAAACTCTCCCGTTTCATCTCAAATTGTTATCCAGCGATAACTACGTATGGATACTCTTGACTCCAACTCGATTCGATGTTAAATATGTCTTCTATAAAGCGCCAGGACAGAAATCATCGCAGAATGGACGATTTCACTAAGGGGGAACGGCTCGAAGCGCGGCTCGACGCATATCGCTGATATCGTTGGAAGTGAGAGGCTTGTGTGTTATTAGATCTTCTAACAACTTTGGGGATCCCAGGAACGAGGAAGACCTCCGCGAGAAAGCCAAAAAACGGATGCGTCTGTACGTGATCCCCGCATTCCAATTCAGCGCCTCACTTTCTTCGCAGCCGTCACCAGAAAATCAAGGAGGAGGGATCACTCACCCAAGAAGCTGCCGATAGTATCAAGCAGGCGCACGCTCAGTATCGCGCAAAGTGCTGCTCGTTCTCTAACGTTGATCTTTCAGGACTCTGATTTGTTATGCTATAGAAAGGCACTGCTGCTCGCATTCAAGCAACGCATCCGCCGCCAGGAGTGAGTACTCGGTGTCCTCTCTCATCGGTGGCTGCTAATTGAGATTGAGTAGGGACTTCATCGCCAATCATGGTCTGCAGGCACATCGCGACCGCATCTCCAAGCAGCAGGCAGCTGAAGACGCTGCGGCGCACCGCAAACAACAGGGGCAAAGGCTGCCATTGAAGCCAGGGAGACGGCATATCAGGCTTCGCAGAGCCGTTCGTGAATAGTTTTGTTTTTATGCTTCAGAATTTACACGGGTCCGTTTTGGGGCAAAGGAATTCTTCATTGAGAACTATTGAGAACTATTGAAGGGAAGCAGTACGTGATAGGTAAAAGCAGGCTACAGTTTGGACTGTCACGATGTTGCATGAGTGAAGACAACAGGAAGGTAGGCAGACTGACCAAGTCGCGGTGTTTGTGGCCCCGGATGCGCCCACAGGTCACAGAATCCATCTCACTGTATGGGAGAAAGTGGTTGGGAAGGAGCCATGAAAGAAAATGATGCTAAACGCACTCTTGGGAGATCAACTTAGGCATCTCGTCGTCCCCGTCGTCCTCGTCTTTGCCTTCCGCAGTGCCACCTGATTGACCGGTGAAGAAGTCGAAGCCCATGGTGTTCAGAACCCCGCCGCGGTGGGAGCACACGGGACGGTCCTTTGCCTTGTCCAACCAAGAAATTTGGCAGGTATAATGGTGAGACAAAACATGGAACCGGGGTCTGGAGATTCCGTCAGCGAATGCGCAAGTAGTCCGGTTTTTTAAAAGAAAGAGCTCACAGGAGCGGAACCAAGGCGGCAATTCGGGTGAACGGCGGCGCTGAGTCAAGCATCGCAAGCGTCGAGTCAAGCATCGCAAGGTGAGCTCTGAGATGAGTTGAGTTGCAGAAATGTAAGGGAGACGTGTGACATAACACGTGTGATGCGCAATCTATATGCGTCTTTCTTCTAAACTCTTTGCGGCTGAATGTCTTGCTCGCCGATATACCGCCCGAGTGTAGGCCACGAGGACCGTCTGAGGCACGAAAACACTGCCCGATGTTGGTTTTATGTGGTTGGACAGGGCCGTGAGCTTGGTGTTTTTACTGATCAGTGAGTCTTGAATCTTGATGATTGTGTAGTTTGCTTATGAGGATTGCAGGTGGATTGCTAGGCAGAGCGTTGAAGGGATCTCAGATGGGCAGTGGAAGAAGGAGAAGACATGGGCCGCCGTCATCAATACTTGGAATCTGATGTGCTCGCGATATCACCGCCACTTACCGAGCCCACCCCTTACCTGCGTCGACTTGACGACGCTGCCAGCATCTCCGTCTCCGTCGCCCTCCTCGTCTCCTCCTCCTTACTCGTCGGTCTCCTCACCCTCCTCACGCCCGCCGCAATCTGCTTCTGGTGGCAGCTCTTCAACTGCCCTCCGCTCTTCTCATCTCCGGCTACGGGTTTCATCCACCGCGGCCTCGCAGCGATCTGCGAATAACGCTCGCGCGGCTCTTCTAACCAGGAAGGTGCTGGTTGGACGCCCTCAACCCGCCGCAGATCGACAGGAACGCTGCCGTTCCAGGTGCGGTCGACCCGCTGCGAGTGGTCGGAGGGGGATATACTTGCAGGAATCCAGGGGGTGTCCCTGTTTTTTGAAAACCGGTGAGTCACTTCGTGTTTTTCCTAGACTTGCTCAAAATGGTTCTCGAAGGTACGACATGGTGGACTATGTGTTCGAGAATTGTATCACCGAGGCGGACATTTTGGAGACACGGAATCGTCGGAAGCTTGAGGCCTTTGTGATGAATAGGGGGTACATCAGGGATGTGGCGGACCCGGAGTCGGACTGAGAGGTTTTTTTGTTGGTCGCGTATCTACCCTACCCATATTTGCCTTCGTTCACGTAGATGCTTTCAAGTTGCTCTGTAGGTTGTATATATGTATAGAAACTACGCTTTGATTTCTTGGATCCGAAGAAAAATACGCTTTCATTGCAGAATTATAAGTTACAACGAAATCTGGTCATCCTCCACGGTATAATCGCAGCGGGGGCGATAATTCTTCCAGGTGGGGGAACCAGACCCCCATAGATCTCCCTCCTTCCAAACCCTGTCCCAGGAGGCTTCATCATCTTCGTCCCAGCCACCTGGGGGCGGGTTGCTGATGGCAAGCTCGTATTGAAGGCGCGTGTGGCGGCGGACGATGGCACGATGGATCTTTTGGCGACGTAAAACGATGTACCGTTGACAAGCTGCAAAGAGGAAGAAAATGGGTGCTTTATAAACCTTCAGGAAAAGATCTCGCGCACCGTCTTGAATCCTCTGCCGAACAAAAATGAAAGGTAACTGAACCTTGTGGTCGCGTTCCAAACACGCTTCCTCTTGCCAGGAGAGGGCGCGGCTGGCAGAAGCTTCACGAAAAGGGGTGTCGACTTGCGCTTGCATGGTATGGTCGGCAAAGCGGATGTGTGGATTTGTTTTGTTGACTGGCCTGATTTGGACTTTGTGAGACTCTCTGCGCCACCGCTATTGCATTTCGATGAGTACGAGAAAAGACGCGGCAAACCCAGCGATTTCCAGGGGAAACGAGCGGAATTCCTCGCCGACTTCTATCCCACCTACAAAGACGCGTCGGACAAGGGCAAGACACGCACTATTTGGACACTTTCTTCAAAAGCTATTGGGCAGCTTTCCCGTGGCGGCTCCCGTTGACGCAGGACCCGGATCCCTCAGACCCAAAAGACTATGATCTGAAGCCTGAGGACTCGGACGAGGTGGCTGAGAAAGAAAAGATATTGCGTGAAACAGAACAAGTAAGCCATAAAACTTACAATTTTTGTATCAACTCGATTCTGATTAATGTCATAGAAAATAAAACTTTTCTTGCCTCGTCAACGGAAAATTAAGGCCATGGCGTCGAATCCCTTCAAGGACTGGCTGAGCAGACTTCGCCCTGCAGCTGCTGTAGCACCCAAAAAACTGGCGGCGTTCCAGTGGTACATGCAGTCCGAAGAATTCAAAGGGAAGGTTGAGGACGTGTTTAACGCGGAAAAGGTTGGCGTAGCGCCCTCCGGTCTCCTCACACTGCGCGCGAAAGTGGCCCGTGAGCTCTTTCTTGCAGAACCGGACGATGTGCAGGAGAGAATGAAGGCAGACACGGAAGCTGAGCACGGACGCAGATGCAGATGTACGACAACGTCCTGCAAGGGTGTCCGGCAATAGATGAAGAGGGACAGGGGAGTGAGTATCTTTAGCTTCATTCTGGTTTTGTTTCTCATGTGAATCGTTGTGATAGGGCACGGGCCATTTTTCAAACGTTGTGTTACCGCTACTGGAGGGGCTGGCGGTGCACACGGGCTACGAGATCTCGCTCTTCGCGGGTCGCTTCACGACCAATGATGGGCAGGTTGGATATTGAGAGCTGCAGGTGCACCTTGCTAATTGAGGGCTGGCTACGGCTATACTGATACTGTTGCCATTCAGCCTTCACGCAGGCATCTCCGCAACAACGCCTCCAGAGCTCGACTTCTCGAGGGCGGACCCACGAGCATATGGGGAGGTCATGTCCAAGTTCAGCAGATTCGTGTGGGATGCCCGTACGTCTGCGTGCACTATGGTTGCTCTGAGTTTGTACTGATACACATTGACCTGCAGATCAATATCGCGGACGTGGAGAGAGCACGGAAGGACCGACTGCTGCGCCGGACATGCCTGGCCCGCCGCTTGCCACCAGCATTCCCACCCCACCTCCCATCGTAGTCCCGTCGCCCGCCACACCGCAGATCATGACGGATTCGATGTCGGTGGCCGGCCCACAACCGACCGTGGAGTTGACCCCGTCAAATATCGGCAGCGCAATGGACATCAGCAGCTTCGCCATCCCTGCGAACACCTTTCAGTTCAACCCCACGTTCATGGGCAGCGCCGCGGAGTTCGACTTCCCTGACCATCTAATCCCCGGACCGATGGCTGCGATGAATACATCGGGGCTGGGAGGACTCGCAACGCCGGTGGACCCGTATGGCAGCGGCTTCGCGGGTCCGGTGAGTTCGGATCTCATACTACTGCTAGAAGGATTGTCTGCAGACGCAAGGGGAAAGAAAATCGAGGAACTCAAGAGGATGGACGCGGAGGCGCTCGCCCGTGAGAACAACAGCGCACGGAATCATTATATGATGCTTGGCCTGGGCCTGGGTGATGCAGAGAAGGAGACGTTGTGGGGGGGAGCAGTGGCGCCCGCAGCTTCGAAACGCAAGACAGCACCTAAGGGAAAAGGACGAAAGGCGAAGAAAGCGCGGAGGGAGGTGGACAGCGAGCCAGAGCCCAGTGCAAGCGAGAGCGAGAGCGAGTTGGAGAAGGAGAAGGAAACGTCGAGACCAAAAGCACCGCCAGCAGCCAAGAAATCGAAGGGGAGACAGGCGCGCGGTGCTGCCGACATACCATCGAAGGTGCCGCTGCCCTGGGCCACGGCGGCTAAGGGATTCTTGACCAAAGAGGACCTGGGGAGCAAGTGGGCAACGTTGACGAGCTTGTGGTGGGAAAGAGAAGAGGCCGCGGGATTCATTGGCACAGTGAGTGCATTCCCATCGACGTCGAATGTCGAAATGCCATTGATTCCTGATCGCCGTTGACAGACTAAGACCCACCCGCGAAAAAACGTCCCAAACAAGTGGGAGACTGGGTGAGCCGCGCACGGAACTACACCCCCACCATTGCCGACCCAGAGGAATTCGGGGAGGTGTTCTGGGTCTGGTGGGTGGATATTAATCCTGCGTGGCGCAAGAAGATCCGCCCCATGAAGCGAATTGAGGCGCAATCCTGGTCATGCATGGACTACCATGGCCAGAACGGCTTCCTCAATGTGCTGATGTGCCTCAAATGGTGGCGCGACGCGATGGACACCGAATCGACGGATTGGGAGGCAGCTGTCGATGATGTCACGTGGGTGCTGGAAAAAATAAAAGAGTATGTCCTTTTCCTTATATATTCCACTATTTATAATGGCTCAAATTAAACCCAGATATTTGAATACCACTGCTGCATCACCTCTGAGCCCCGCAACGACAACGCCATGCACAAGCCCATCGACGCCGGCAGCAGCGGAAACCGCGGTAGAAGCCCCGTACAACGGAAATGATATGCAAATCGATATTCCCATCACCGCATCGGCCACTCCAGCCACTCCAGCCAGCCATTCGGTAGCCAAAACGGCCCAGAATATGGATTTCCCCCCTGCAAGAAATCACAAATACGCCGCGCAGGATTGATCCTGGGATGGAAGAGCTGTCTCAGGAGGAATGGGATGAGATACTCGCTGATCAAGACGCCAACGCCGAGGACGACGAGTAGCCACGGGGGAGGAATCGAAGGGGAAGGGGCAGGAGAGGGGGTAATAGAAATGCTGTGGGAGAGGCAGTAGGGCCGCCTACGGGGTGGATATGGGTGGGGGAGTGTCTATTGGCATAGGGATACCCAGAATGGCTGCGAAAAGGGCTTCCGGAGGCCCCCCAAATTGATTTTTTCGCCCCGGATTTGGCGGCAGAGAGTCACGTGGGTGTGAGGACCCATTTGAAACTCCGACGGCAATGGGAAAGGCAAGCGGCATCAAAATCAGACATGCCGAACGGGCCCGAGAACTGCTGAACAGTGCAGTATGTAAGCTATGTGGCTGTGTGGGAGCCTCCCCAAAGATTACGCGTAATGTCTGCGGGATCTCCCCGGAAGTTTACGAGTAATATTGAGTATATGAGCTGGACGGTTTCCGGATGGTTCCGGACAAAATTGCAGCCGTTGTCGAGTGGCCGGTTCCTCAGAAGGTCAAAGACGTCCAATCCTTCCTCGGTTTCTGTAATTTTTACCGTCGATTCATCTTTGACTACGCTGCCATCACCGTTCCCCTTACCCGGCTCACCCGTAAAAATATAGTCTGGGTTTGGACGGATGAATGCCAACTCGCTTTCGACACTCTCAAGCAAGCCTTTACGGAAGCTCCGGTCCTACACCATTGGGTTCCCGGCCAGCAGATTACTATCGAATCTGACGCTTCCGATTACGCCATCGCTGCCATTCTCTCCATAACCGGCGACAATGGCGAAATCCACCCGGTTGCGTTCCGGTCCCGGTCTCTGCAACCGGCCAAACTCAACTATGACACGCACGACAAGGAATTGCTGGCCATCTTTGACGCCTTCACCCATTGGCGTCATTACCTCGAAGGTGCCTCCCTTCCAGTCGACGTCGTCATGGACCACAAGAATTTGGAGTACTTTGCAACTTCCAAGGTCCTTACTCCGCACCAGGTACGCTGGTCCGAGTATCTTTGCCATTTTAATATGGCTATCCGGTTCCGACCGGGCCGGCTCAGTGGTAAACCCGATGCGTTGACTAGACGATGGGACGTCTACCCTAAAGAGGGGGATAGGACTTATGGTCGGTTGAATCCACATAATTTTCGACCAGTTTTTACCCAAGATCAACTCACCGTATCACTCCGAGCCACACTTCTCGAGGACATTGTGCTTCGAGCCACCGTCATGATGGACGTCGAGCAACTCCACACCAATATCAAATCCCACATCACTGACGATCCAGCCAGCGTCGCTGGCATTGCTGCCGCTTCGTCCAGACAGCCTTCGTGATGGACTATCGACTCAGCCGGTTTACTCCGGTACGACAATCGCATTTGGGTTCCGCTTGTTACTGGTGATGCACCGACGACATTGCGAGTACGTGTTCTTCAGTATATGCATGATCACATACTGTCCGGTCACTTCGGGCAGAACCGAACTCTAGCCCTCGTCCGACGCGAGTATACTTGGCCGGAGCTCCGGACGTTTGTCCGGGACTACTGCAAGTCATGTATTGTCTGCAAACGCAACAAGGCTCCTCAGCATCGCCCTTACGGATTGCTGAGACCACTCCCTATACCCCTCCGTCCTTGGCATTCTATATCCATGGACTTCATTGAACAGCTTCCTCTTTCCGGCGAGCACGATTGTATCCTCGTCATTTGTGATCGTTCTTCCAAGCAGGTTATTCTTATCCCCAGCGACGTTCATATTACCTCGGCTGGTCTCGCCCGGCTCTTCCTTATTCACGTCTTTTCTAAACACGGTGTCCCCGGTCACGTAACTTGCGACCGGGGCAAGGAATTCATCTCCGCTTTCTTCTGGTCACTGGCTGAACTCCTCAGCATGGAAATGCATTATACGTCCGGCTATCACCCTTCCGCGGACGGCCAGACCGAACGCATGAACCAGACTGTCGAACAGTACCTCCGGATCTTTTGCTTGTATCAACAGGACGACTGGGACAAGCTCTTGCCATTGGTCGAGTTTGCTCTCATCAATGCTCCGAACGCATCAACCGGTATTTCGCCATTCTTCGCGAACAAGGGCTACAATCTGGCAATTACAGTTCATCCAGAACGCAATGTCGCCAGTACGTATGCCAAAGACTTCGCTGTTGACCTCAACAATCTCCATCAGTTCCTCTGCGACCAGATTGCCTTTGCGCGTGACCGGTACAAGCAGACAGCTGACCAGGTCCGGGCTCCGGATCTGGACATCTCGGTTGGCGATCAGGTCTTTGTTACGACCAAGTACATCAGCACAACTCGGCCGACAAAGAAGTTCACTGAAACTTTTATCGGCCCTTATGAAGTCATTGGAAAGCCATCTGCCGCTTCCTACCAGGTGCGCTTACCGAAATCACTTTCCCAAGTTCATCCGGTTTTCCACGTATCTCAACTCGAACCTCATTTCCCGAATCCATTCGCCGGTCGCGAGGAACCGCCACTGGCCGCCGTAGAAATCATCGACGGCGACGAACACTTCGAGATCAAGCAAATCGCTGACTCGAAGATCGACCGGCACTTCCGGACAAAGCTCCGGTATTACGTTGAATGGACCGGTTACGAAAATACGGATGAACAATACAGTTGGGTCAGCGCAGACGACATTGATGCGCCCGAACATGTTGAAAACTTCCATCGTCGCTTTCCAAACAAACCCGGCCCGATTATTAACTCAACTCAAGATCACACCAAATGTTCGGTCATCCGGACTCAGCCGGTTTTGCATCGCATTTCTATTTACATTTTACATTGCTAAAAAATTCCAAGAAAATATCATAAAAGATTACAATTACGAGGCCGGCGCATTTTCATCCCCGTCCTGAGCGTCCAGTTTCTTTCCGCCTTCTTCCGAGTCCTTTCCCTTTCCCGTGGCCAGTTCTTCATCGTCCGAGTCGAGGATTTCAATGACCTCCTTTCCGGCCTCGTTCTTGCGCGTCGTGATTTTCAATTCCTTGCGCATTTCTTCGGTCCACGGTACGATGACCAGGTCGACCGGCTCGGTTTTCGGTTCAACCTCCGCCTCACCCTGCTCCACGATCGTTGCCAGCTGTGTTTCTTCAGTTGCCGGTGTGTCCTTGATGACCGGCTGGGCCGGCTCGCTGGGCGGGACTTCCACGACAGTGTACCTTACCCGGTTGACATTCCCTTCCACCTCCTCCACTTTGACCGGGTTAGCTTCTGGAGCTACCGTTGCTCCTTCCCTGGCTTCAACCTCCATTTCTCCCGGCGTCTTTTCCTTCTCCTTCTCCTCGGCCGACAGACCGGACGGACCGGCTATCCCTTCGACGTCGCTCAAGGGCGAGCTGGTCAACCGAAGTCCGACCGGCCATTCCGTCTCGGCAACTACAACTTCTGGAATCGAAATCCGGGAAGCCGACCGGTCGCAAACCAGTACGTCTGTGTCAACGTCCATCTCGTCGCCGATCACCCTCTTTCGCAACCGACGTCTTTTCCGGCTCATCAACTCCTCCTGGTCGTCATCCGAACTATCTTCCTCCACCTTGCGTTTTGCGGACAACTTCTTCGCCATGAACTTCTCGAAGGCGTCCGGATCCGGATGACGCATTTTGCATTATTTTGCATTTAAAATGCATTTAAATTTGTGCCAGTTCAGCCACATTGCATTATGGTCCACACTTTTGTGGCCAGTAAATTACTGGCAACATTGCAATGTGGTTGTCAGTAACAGCTGGGCACATTGCAATAAACATACAGTCTCTACATCTGGATGATCCCCAGCGGGTGGATAGTTCACCAACTGCTGGCGCAAGAAGGCCATTGTATCAGGGATGGCCTCGGGAAAAACAAACTGGAAAAGCTCCAGCAGTTTGGCGACTCCCACATGGACGAACCAGGCAGCCATTTCGAGTTCTACATCTTGCCTCACGCCGTTGCGCGCGAGTCGTTCCAACCGGACGATCTGGTCACGCAAATCGTCAATTCTCGTCGCCAGTCGCTCATACCCATCATTTGTACGATGAGCAGAGCGACCGGCCCGACGATGGGCGACCCGGGACCCCAACCGACCTCGGCCAGACGTCCGGTCGCCCCTCGACTGTCCTCCCTTTGCCTTCTTAGCCTCCCGGCGTTTGTTGACTCAACGTTCTTCACTGGAATTCGTGCACCGGATTTTCTTGTCCCGGCACCGCTTGCACGACAGGTGGGGAGGATCTGCGATACAACGCAGCTGGTGCTTTTCGCACTCCTCGCACGCTAAAAATAAAATTAATACCGGTCGTGGACCGGTCACTGCGACACACCTTTTCTATCCTCATCCTCCGAGTACACCGCCTTTGGATCTCTTTCACTTGAATCCTCCGATACTGGGCCGTCTTCGTCTCCAACCGGTCCGGAAGCGGTCGGCGACCGGTTCGGCTACAACTTCTTGGGCAAAGCAGGGATGGGCAGCATCGAGCTCCTCCATCTCGCTCAATGCTTGCGCCAAGCCCGCGGCGACCGTCTGCGAGTCCTGGATTCTCTCGTTTTCGGCCGCTAATTCGGCCGCCAACCGACCCATGATCTCCTCCCGGCGCTGTTCGAGCGCCTTGCGCTCCCTTTCTTCGCGCTTGCGCTCCTCATCCTCCTCCTGCGCCGCCGTCATCTTTCCCTTCCCCTTATCTTTTCTGCCACTTCTTCCGGCCTCTTCGTCGCCGGGCCATCTCTCATCCCCACCATTCCCTCCATTGCCATCGTTACCGTGCGATCCGAGGTTGGTGGCGGCAGCGTCCATGTTGTTGTCGGATGAGATCGTGGTGGTGAGAAGGAAGAAGAAAATTTTCACTTATGGCATGATGATCAATTGCATAAGCGATCGGTTTTCGGGCCGCCGGCCCGGCGGCCAGGCTGGCCTTTCTCAAAACACTCAGGCAACAAAATTTTATCCATATTCATTTTTCACATTTCCTTCATCCACCATGCAGAATTCCACCGCATCACGCAACCGGTCTTTGACCGGTACCTTGGGTTTCCTCGGGGCGAGGAACCCAAGAGGGGGATACTGTTATATCCATGCACACACTTCCCGCATTCAGCCGGCATTCTTATTCTCGACCGGGCTCGACCGGTCGATCTTCCGGGCTTCTGGCAACCGGTCAATCTGGTTGCCGCTCGGAACGGGTTTTTATGCAATGAAGGATTACTGAGCGTTTCCCGTTTATCCGTATGTCCACACGTTTCCTACTTCTACATCTGGATGTCGCTTTGTCTGACTCGAACTTCTATCTCCTTATTCGGACGTTGCTTTGACATTACTACTTATAGTAATGACATGTATGTCTTGGTATATAAGTTCTATGTACTATGTTGTATTCTTCAGTTTGATTATAAACGTGCTTAGCTTCTTATCCTCTGCTTTGCATCTTGAGTCTCTCCGTCCGGACTTCATCGGGACGTCTACTTGTTCATCCTCCCTTTCAATCGGCCAAGATAGTCGTGCACACCCTTGTCATCCTTTTTGTGGTGGTGGCACTTCATCCCTGCCAACCGGCTCCGTTTTCCTCGACCGGTCACATCTTCCGGTAACCGGTCATCCGAACTACCGGCCGGCATCTGGTCATCCGACCCTGACTTGGGATATAACAAAGGAGGAAGACAAGGAGGAAGCACGAAAATTAGACCGGTGACCGTTTGTCTATGAATGCTGTCAATAGACAGACCGGTCGATCGGAGTTTAAAATCTCATAACGCGCGAGATACCGCATTTGGTATATTTGTAAGCAAGATTTTGGCGGGGCAGAGCCGCAGCCTAACAATAGCAAAGCTCCATCAAAAGTTTAGAAATATTCTTTGTGAGCTGAACACTGCGTATTTCGTGGTCGGATAAACCTTTATATATCGCTAGACACGTCCTATGCCATATTCTGGAGGATTCATGATTATTGGATTGAAGGCGGACATTGCTGACTAATTAGCCTTTTATAGTAACCCACGCGTATTGGAAATTCGAACTCCGATCGACCAGCCTGTCTATCACACAATTAAGTTTCGAAAGACAGGCTGGATTCGAGCCTACACGAAAATGAGCACGCAAAGGAGGCCAAAAATGAAGTTGAGACCCCATTTTGCACGAACAATGCTCATTTTCATTCTCATTTTTGTGTTTTGGCTGAGGTTTTGATAGGAAAAAGCTCATTTTGGCTTCCTGCTCGCAATTTTTGGTATGGGGGGTTTCAAAGTTGCTCATTTTCATTCAGCTCATCTTCAGCTTCATTTCCGTTCTCCTTTTCGGCCGTTTTTGGCAATTTTGGCAGAAAAATGGCAAAATGGGGAGCAAAAATGTGAACGAAAACGAAACTGACAACTTTGAACAGCACTAATGCATCCTTCACATTTCATACAGTACATCCTCGACACCCTCCCCCCTCTTGTCAAATTCTGGCAATGTCAATGAATCATTCTCCAGCTCCTCAGCCGCCAAGCAATTGGGTATTATCATTATACATCTCAGGCTAGTTCTGAACACCGCTCGGTTTCAACATACAATATGCCGTAAAACCCGAGCCAATTCAAAAACCGGACTCCGATGAATTACGCCTCGAAAGAACAAAAAGGCGCAGTAGTGTAGTGAACGAGAAATATGGAATCCGAACCACCCAACAACGGTCATGATCAATTTCTGAACTTCGCGGACCCTATAGCACCTCTCCTGCCACCTTTACAATGATACATCTCTCCAGATTCTGACCTTCGATGGCGGCGCATACAAGCCCAGCCTCAGACGGGCAGGCAATAGGTCTGCCGCAAAGGTGGCCTCTAATGCTCAATGGTCGGCATGTCTGTTGCCAGGTATTACACAAACTGACAGCCGGAGCATGTAGAAATTGGGAGACTCACGGCGGACTACGAGTTCCTGAACGGACCTTTCAAGCAGCATTTGTCAGGATCGAAGTCATCGTCACTGGTACACTTTGCATGACCAGCCACGCGGAGCGCAAGCACGAGGAGCAAAAAATGTGTTTGGATACGAATGAGCATTGTGCGGGTGAGTGGATAGATGACGCGAAGTGGGCGCTGGAGTGCGGATGATGATTCTTACGGGACCTTTTATACGGATCCCGGACGTGCTGTAAGAGTCTAGGACATACGAGGCGGAGCCTGCTCGTACGCACTGTCGCCTCTGCGCTGGATGCGACGTCGTCGCAAGCACTTACCTGCTTCCATTCCAACACCGTTCGGTTCAATACTATACAAATTCGCTCATTTGTCCTATACAAAAAAACCCCGAGAAACAATACACGTATAGCATCGTGGGAGGTTGTGTTGGAGAGCCAGCAGCGATATTCCGGGTGCCCTCTGAATCTCCCGTGTCAACAGAGAATAATCTATTATACAAAAGACAAGTGTCACGTGTAGCGTCTATTGGCCAATCAGCTTTATCCATTCCTTTGGGCACGCCGAGACAAACAAACCGATCTGCTTTATACGCTGTCGCGTCCGTCGCGCTCGCGTCCTCTCCTCACCGTTATGCCTCTTCTTTGCACCCAGACTTTCTCCCCGTACATTATGACTGCTTCGACAACCTTGACAACATGCCGGCTTGGCCAACGCACATATCTTGACTTTCTTCGACACGCTACCAATACAACTTACCTCTCCTACGTGTCTCTTAAAAGTCTCTTGAATGAATTCTGTTTCTCCTGAAGTTCTCCAAATGCAATCTCGAGTTTTCCTGCGTGAACCAGCCGCCGCAAATCAAAGCCTGTAAAATCAGGCTGACTCAACCCCGTATCCTCTGCTTTAGGACGCCGCAGCGCGGAAATACTGACCTTTTCCATGCTCAAAAGTCTTCTGTTGCTATTGACCTGGGCTCTCATTCCATCCATGTAGTGTTCGTGCTTATTGAATTCTTCTCATGTAATTACTTTTTTCAGGTCGAGTCCTTCCTCCTCGCTGGCACACCGCCACGATCGAAGTGTCTGGAGCACGCTGTGACGACTGGGTAATGCACTCGTACACCTGTAGCATGCCCATAGGACATCACTTACCCGATCCGGTATATTAGTCAGGATTCCGCGGAATACACCGCATTGTGCATTACATAAACAATCTATCTTATCCACACACCATGACAAGCTAAGCCAGCTATAGGCCTGAGTGTCTGTGCGACAACCTAGATCCCTCTTGCTGACTGAGCATCCATATCTGCTCACCTCTCCAGGTCACACGAGCCCGGCTACGGGTGACATAGCCCCAATCCACGGGTTACATGGACCCTTCTGGTGCCTTCATGGTGCCAGGTGAGCAATTGATACTCGCGAGCCAAATCCTACCTTCATATCTAGTGAGAAGCCCCTTCACTGAAGCTGGGTCGCTTCACAGTGGTGGACGCGCAGGGGTGCTTCACCAAGCTAGATATGAAGGCTTTGCCTCATCCGACATACACCACTCCCGAGCTCTCCTGCATGAGAGCCCCATCAGCACCTCGGTCGCAGTGGTACGGTTGAGGCACCCGTCGCCTCCCTCACTTCCTTTTATCTTCATTTCATCCCTTCTCGGGGGCGCGACGTATCCGCCAGCATCCGGTCCCTCTTTCCTTTTTACTTCGACTTTACACCTCAAAACCGGCATGCCCACCTTGCGGATCTCCTTATCCTTCCATGCTACCTACTTGTTGCGCCGAAGGATTTTACGGGCCTTTCTTCTCGTTCAATGTCCTTGAGTTCCGCTGTCAGCGTCGAACTCGGACTTTGCAGCACAACCTGAGCCCCGCTTCATTGCGCTGGACTCGGTTTTCTCAATTCATATACTCGTATGCTGTCGAGCTCCGAATGCGCGAGCTCCGGCGTGTGAATACACAGTAAATGAATATATTTGTCATTTCATCAACTACGACAACCGCTCACCCTTTGTGCCCGACACGACATCGACCCTGGTCCTAATTGCTTTGTCGTTACGCCCACGACTCGCGCTCTGGCCGCCAGCAACGAGCACAGGAGAAATAATGGGATGTCAAATCTGAATGCGAGACTCCACCCATTCTTTGTGTGCTTCAAGAAATCGTGAGATGGGTTGATGGCCGTGCACACCTGAAGACTTCGAGGTCCCGCCTTCATTTCAGTCCACCTGCCTCCGTCTATGGAGCTTTCGCGCTATCAGGCGGCATTCGATCCGACGATCCGGACCTGCCGCCGCGCTGACGCCGTTGCGCTCTCACGCGGCCTGCAACGTGGTGTTGCTCGTCTACAATGTCTTTCTCGAGCCTCTGTGCCGCCCCGGAGTACTCAACAACGGCTTCAGCAAGACATTGAGCCTCGAGCTTCAAGAGCCTGCGCGTGGACTCGAAGACGGGGACCTGGCTATCGCGCACCCCCCTCCTTACATCGGAGACGAAGGTTTTGAGCACGGATGTCGAGCTCGGTGTGAGCCGCAGCCGGAGACCATCCCCGTGCCTTATCACGTCACGGGAACCAGGACATGGTCCTCAGCCAGGCCTACCGCACGCGTGCGAAGCCGATGAACTCCCCGAATGCGGGTCGAGTTATTGCGCATCTCACGCTTACCGGCCGTTGCTCACTCAGGGCTTGGATATGAACTAAGCAATATCGCAAGGCTTCCGAGCGTGTGGAGCCCCAGTGGACCGTCGGTGCAGTACCCTTTACTGCGACGACTCGAAGTTCGCCTCCCCGAGACTTGGCGACAGAATTGAGGGGCTCGGACGTCCATTACACGTGCAGTGATGTTGAGCTCGCCGTACTTCACGGTTAGAACGTCCATCGCTGCATATCTCGCGTGCTGTCCCCTCTGTTCTGTTTCCGCTTCGTGCCGCTGTGCAGCTTCCTGTCAAGGTCCAAGGTTTGGACATTGGGAGCACACGCACCCAGCATACGATACGGGTATCATTTGTGCATGATCGCTGTGAGGCACGGACACAAGACTCTCCACGCTGTGAACCTATGTGCTCGGGAATTCCAGCGAGCGCTCCACCTCCATTGTCGGGGCTTACTACCTTCGGCTCGCCAGCTGCGTTCGCCGCCGGTTCTGGATTCGAGATGAACTCCCCAATCCGGGTCGAGTCATCTTCACATGCGTGGACAGTCCACCCTCGATGCCGGGGACCTTGTTGTCCACACGTTGTGCCGATATACAGCTGTCGTTAGTGTTCAGCCACGGCTTTAAGAGGAGTGCAACTCGTTGATGCATCTGCCACCTGCGGCCGAGTCCGTCTCGTTATACCTTTCTCTCGGACCTGGTCCTCTCGCGCGCGTCGCAACCGAGTCAGCAATTCGAATCCACGCAAGCCTTGCGACTACGCTTACAGACGTAACCCTCGACGCCGAACATCATCCGGCGTGATCTGCATTTCACACATACTCGCTGAGAACACAGCTACACAGCTCGAGTCTCCGTCGTTAGCGAACCTCTTGCCTTTGTGGGCTGTTGAATTTCGAGGCTCTGTGGAACTCTACAACAAAGCGAAGACATGCATCGGATCGGTGAAGCTGCGCACCACCAATCGAGTTCGCGTGCACGGTGCATGCTGCCACCTCCATCGTTGGACCTCGAGTCGCGGTGCGCTCCCGCTTCCCATTATTCCGCTTCACGCCGCTTGCTGGCGAGGCACCTCGTGCCGCCTGAATGCGATCTCACGCTCAGCTTTCATGGCGTGCACGCTCGCCCCGCATTGCATCAACTACATCGGCTATCACGTCGCAATACCCGCGCTGAGCAATGCAGGAATGGGGGCTTGAAGATATTCGTTACACTCAGTGCCAGTGCTCGTGCTCGCAGTGCTTGATGCACAGACGTGAGCTCGCTGCTCGCAGTTTGAGCCCCATCCCTGCATGAGTTCTCCTTTGGCGTGGCTCAGT
Organism: Mycena leptocephala; assembly: GCA_029378395.1. Taxonomy (NCBI): domain Eukaryota; kingdom Fungi; phylum Basidiomycota; class Agaricomycetes; order Agaricales; family Mycenaceae; genus Mycena; species Mycena leptocephala. Next base: position 18,484 of record JARJLF010001417.1, on the reverse strand, counting down.
AGTTGCTGTGCAGGGCAATTTCCTCGTTGTGGATACCACCTCCTTGATCTTCGTGATTCGCTACGAGCTTCGTCAGCAAGGCTACAAGCATGCACCTTGTGCCTGGGCCGGGACCTGCGCTCCGCACGCTTGTTGCCCGCCCTCATGTCGCACTTGATTCTGACGGAGATCAGTGCTGGTGCCCGCTCGCGCTCTGAACCCACTCAGAGTCCTTGGGCCATGATACGATGTCCTGCTGGTTCCCACCCGAAACGATGTACCGTCCCTTCACCGCGATCTGACTTTGGCCGTTTCTGGCGCGCTGACGTTCTGAGCTCGCTGATCTCAGCTCGAGCTCCGTCCTCGCTTATGCCCTGCTGCTCGTCTTTCGGCCATGCATTGTTGTTCATTTCCCTCTTGGACTCAGCGCTTCGTCGGCGTCATTGTATTCTTCTCTCTCGCCAATGGATCCCTTTCAAATCGAAAGGATGGATCAATTATTCGTGCGCGCTTGCTCACGCTTCATTGCCTGATGGATTCCTCCCGGGATTTGGGAGGATGAATAATTGTTTCATGCACTGGACATCGAGATCACCGGTAGCAGTTTGAGTCTCCGTCCCTGTCCTAGATTTATTTTATTGGCACTTTCTTCATCTTCCCCCGTATTCTGAGTCTGCGGTCTTTTCTCACTCGCCCAAGGACTTGTCTTCCTTCGCCCTCTTTGGCCCACTTCGCAGTTTCGAGGCTGCTTGCGCGTCGCCTCCGTTCTCAGACGTGGAGATGCAGTGCTCGTGCTTACCTTGCAACATTAAAGCTGCTATGCCCCCTCCAGCTTCAAGTCCTCCCGTGCATCGCCTCCGTCCTCGGACGTTGAGTTACTCGTGCTGATCCACCGCTCTACGACTTCGGTGCCTTACTCAGCTCCGCAATGTTCTTCCCCAAGATTGGCATGTTTTCCTGCCGCACACGCATCGCCTCCGTTACGAGACGTCGAGCTGCGATGCTCGTGCACTCTTCCGTTGTGTCGGAATTCTTGTCTTGCGCACTCGTATGTGCACTCTATGCGAATCTTCGCCGCTCATTCTGTTCCGACTATACCTGTGCCTCACCATCACCATGGTCGGGTCGACATTGAGCTTGGCTCCTCCTCGTGGAACGGGAGACTTCCTGAAAGGAGGTTTCCGCTTCGTGCGGAGGTCGTGATCGTCGGATACAACTTGGATGCCCATCTGTGAGCGTCAGCTCAGCCCCTGCTCCGAGGCACGATCCGCTTTCCCTTGTGCACATGGGCAACGAATCGCAGGAGTGAAGGCTGGTGCTTCTCCATCGCCGGAAAGCCAGCAACTTGGTGCAGCCTCCTGCAGCGTGAGTCCCAATGCGAGACTCCGCTTCGGCGCGATTGTGAGATCGGAGCCTGCAAGCCCCCGGTCTTTCGCGACCTCCGGGCTTTCCATCCGGTGAACACCAGTTTGGCTCGCACTGGCCAAATTCGGGCCTCGGCTTCCAAATCTTGCGGGTTGTAGTCTCGACTCTTCTTTACTCGCAAGCGCGATGCTGCCTGTCAATTTTTGCGAGGTTGAAGTAAAGACTGAAGCTGTTCGTGTCTCAAGGCTGCAAATCGGAGCCTGTGCTGCACGATTCCCGGCTTGCATGCACACACATATTTCTCAGCGGCTCAGCCCTGTGGATCAGCCCACTGCTGGGGGATTTCCGTTATTATCGCCCGAGCCGCTACATGCGAAACGTTAGTCTGAGCGAGACTTCTTTCTGCACAAAAAAGAAAGCCTGCAACGTCTCGATGCGCACTGCTTCATGATGGATAACCCGGATTCCCCAACAGAAGGATTAATCAATTCTTCTGAAATGATCTTGCTGCGGAATGGAATGCGCGAGTCTGCTCTGAATTCTTGTGTTCTCCCTATCCTTGGGAGATTTAGTGCTGTTCTGCGCTGCTATTTATAACCAGGCAATGGAGCGTAGCGGCCAGGGTGTAGCTCTCTTTGAGAGTTCATTGCTCTCATTGACCACAGACTGCAACGACAGAAGCTTTGAAGCAAAGTGAGATGCGTCGAGCCGGCTGCTTTGCAGATCGGAGCTCCGCCTTGCTGTTTCGAAACTGGGGGGCGATTTATTTTTTCTTCGTTTAGTTCCCCGCAGTTCGTTCAAGCGTACATTATTTTGGGGGGCCACTGCTTGCGACCTACGACCTCCTTTCAATCGCTTGAACTTCTGCAGATGCCCATTTTATTTCTATCCTATCTGTGATGCTGGTATCTATTTCGGAAATGTTGGAAGCAGTAAAATCCGGTTTCAGCTGTCTTCATTTCTGGTCCACGATGCTTTCCTTGAGCTCCGCTAATAGCATGAGCTCAGTTATGCTGCCCACCGGAACTTGTCTTCGGATTTTGGGGCTCAATTGTTTTTTCCCACTATGTGAATTAATGCTGGGGTCTCGACGTTCTCCTCGGGCCTTTGGTAATTCGTTGTTGTCCATTTTCGAAACTTTGAGCGGAAATGCACAACAACGAAGTGGGGGGCTGTATGGGGTATGTGTAGAGGTTTGCAAAGCAAACCCTATACCTCTCGCGATCCCGATGGCATTGCCTCAAGGATCTGAGAGTATATACTGCTATCGCAGAGGTAAGGACTACGTCCACCAAATGCGGTAGCAGTCCCCGCACTGTGTAGAGGGAAATTCCGAGGAGTTATGCACTTGCACTCCTCTGATGCCCGGGCCTGGCCACCGCATCGGAGTTTCCCGTGCTCTTGGCTGTGTGATTGGAGTACGAGTTTCTCTGCTCCCATCATAGCTGGAGCCCACAGTCAGCTGCTGGCTGCTACTGGCCAGGCTGCAGCAAAGCCTTTGTCAGTAGCGGTGTTTAAGGTCACTGCACCATCCATGGTCCACGAGAATGTTCAGCAAAATTATTGGCCAATTTTTTTTCCAACAGCTGAACTTTCTTGCACTCCAAAGTTCAGTCCGGGGGGCTTCATTACTTATTTTCGACACTCCGATGGCTGTTCCCGGCCTCCTGCTGCCGACTCTGTGCATGCCCTCTGGCCATGCGGGGGGCTCTGTGACGACTGGGTAATGCACTCGTACACCTGTAGCATGCCCATAGGACATCACTTACCCGATCCGGTATATTAGTCAGGATTCCGCGGAATACACCGCATTGTACATTACATAAACAATCTATCTTATCCGCACACCATGACAAGCTAAGCCAGCTATAGGCCTGAGTGTCTGTGCGACAACCTAGATCCCTCTTGCTGGCTGAGCATCCATATCTGCTCACCTCTCCAGGTCACACGAGCCCGGCTACAGGTGACATAGCCCCAATCCATGGGTTACATGGACCTTTCCGGTGCCTTCATGGTGCCAGGCGAGCGATTGATACTCGCGAGCCAAATCCTACCTTCATATCTGGTGAGAAGCCCCTTCGCTGAAGCTGGGTCGCTTCACACACGCAATGCTGCTATGCAATCCCCATATGCAAGCCCTCGGCGCCACCGTTTGGCTGCGAACCCTTTTCAAGAAGTTGGCAACCTTCTACGCATTCAGGGACAGACTCTAGCAGAACTCCCGTCTTTGGACCAAGAACGCTTCGCAACGCGGACCATGAGCGCCAACAAGCATTGCAGGAAACGCCGAGCCAACGTTACCGTCGCGTTCCGAGATGCGAGGAGTAAAATCGGGCTGTGTCGCCGACACCGGGTTCGCGGGTGTGTCCCTTGCACTCTCCCCTTTTTTTACACTAACGCGTTCCAGAGGGCTGTTCATCTTTGTTTCGGGGCTGTAACCCGCTCCGACAACAATGCCGGGACGTTCACGCTCGATCCTGAGCAATGGACCAATGCTTTCAATGACTATGCAAAGGTCCAGGCCACCAAGAACAGCGCTGCAGCACCAAAAGCGCCGCTTAAGTCTGTCTTTCCAGTCATCGGCTTCTTCCCTGAAACCACTCGCTACAAGAAGAAGCCTGTCCCCTGGGTCAAACAGTATGTTTCCTTTGGAGGATACCTGAGTGGGATGGCGTCCTCTCTGGAGGGTGAGACAATGCAGGAGCGCTTCCGTGTCGAGGTCGACAACATTGCCTTCCTCGGCACGTACACTCCTTTGGCGTCTACCCCCAGCCCGACTCTTACCGCGTCGACTTCCGGTGCCTATGGTAAGCAATTTTTCCGTCTCATTTTCTGTCAACATCTAATTCCCGTTCTTGAATTCAAGGCTCTTCCGCCGGTTCGAAGAAGGCCCACTTCAGTTACTCCAAGTTCAGTCAGAAGTGCCGCCATGATGATGACAGCTCCGATGGTCCAACTTCCTCCCCGTCCCCGGCGACCGCGACGACCCCCTCGGCCTAAATATATTCGGCAAACATGACTTGCAAAGTTTAGCGTATAGCTATTTAGACTTCGTTCATTCTTTTTATCTTGCTTGCAACTACGTCTGATTTACTAGACCACAATGACATCGTTGATTTGATTTGTGAAATCTACTGAATCAACTGCCATAGCGGAGGACGGGTACCTGCTAGTCCCTCAATAAAATAATATCCGTAGAGGCGGGATGAATATGAGTACGGGGCAAATAGCCCACTGTAAGCCCAATTCAAAAACCGGACTCCAATGAATGACGACTTGAAAAGACAAACAAAAAAAGGTGCTGTGGTGTAGCCTAACAAGAAAAATATATAGAATCCGAACCACCCAACAACGGTCATGATCAATTTCTGAACTTCACGGACCCTACAGCAAGTCTCCCAGCAGGCCTACCTATATAATATCAATACATTTGCCAGCCACGCATTTGAGGCCCTTGGCACAGCAGTATTCTTTATTACATGCGGCGCCTTCAGTGGCCCCTTCGCGGCAGCTCTGGTACCAAGTATTACACAAACTGACAGCGTGCAGATATTGCCGCAGGTCCACGAATTTCAAAGGCCACACTGTTCACCAGCCACGCGGAGCGCCAACACGAGGAGCAGAAAGTGGGTTTGGATACGGATGAGCATCATGCGGGTGAATGGATAGATGAGGCGAAGTGCGGATGATTCTTACGAGGAATGTGCAGGCCTTTTAAGTTGCACGGAGTTATGTTCAGCATGGCAGACGCCCGTAGTCACAAGGCGTGACCGTCACGTGTGTTGTTATACCGTGACGGCGCGTCGACGAACCCTTACTCGCTTCTACCATTGTCGCAGTAAGGGTAAGTCATTATACATATTCTTAGTCCTCATACTCACAGTATCTCGTAGCTAGACTACTTACACGGGAGTATAGGTGAATTGACTCGCTTCTACCATTGTCGCAGTAAGGCTAGACTACTTACACGGGAGTATAGCTCTCAACTGGTTATGGGCTTTTGAGTTCGACGTTGACGACGCGAACCCTGGTCTATATTCCCAGCGACTTTGCTAGCTTGTACGAGCTGGTTTCCCACTTTTTCGTTACGAATTGCGCAGCGCGCACGAATACCTCGAATTTTTTCTTGACAATCCCCTGCTGCCGCACGACATCTGAGGACGATGTACCACTCCATGCAGTCTTTCCAATCCTCAAACCCTTTTGCCAGTGATCCATGGGGCAACAACCAGCAGCGGAACATCGGGCAGTCTCAATCTTACGGCCGTCCTCTACCCAATCCCCCGAATCTAACGCCGCAGAATATGAGCACCCAGGCATTTGCAGGAGCCCCTCAGATACAACACCAACGACCCGCCCATCCTCCGCCACCTGGACACCAACAGCAGGTGTTTGCGCCGCAAGGTTTCGCACACCTTCCCACACCTCCTCAGAATGCGTACACCCAGCAGCAGCCGTATACCGTGGACCAGTACACTCAGCAGCAGCACCTACCTCGCCCGCAGCGTGCTCCCTTTGTGAACCCACGCGTACCTCCCCCGCCTCCATTCCTCACACCGACGTCTGGTGGTCCATTCCCTTACGCGCCTGCACAACCCTACCAGATGGCCCTGCCCAATCCACAAGCGGGGGTCCCTACATCTGCGTCGGAGTTCGTTGCATCCGTAGGGCCCGTCCCCAAAGTTTTTCCTCTCACGACATCGGGATGGAAGAAGGACGAAAAACTCGCATACGAATGCGATAATTGGCGTGAATTCTCTTCCAAAGTCGAGAATCAGCTAGGCATGATACCGGGTGCTGCACGTTTTCTTAACTCGTCTCCAGAGGACCCCAACCTTTGTCCGTCATTCCAGCTCTACCCCGCTCACCATCGCGCATGGATGGAAACCAACAACGTCGTTCTTGCTTTTCTCAGGGATGTCTTAACAATAACGGAGCGGACACACATCGCGCACTGCAGCATAGCCGCCGATGCATGGGCGACACTTCGTTACCGCCACCTCGTTCGTGGTCCTGCGGGCCAGATATCGGCGCTCAAACGCTTTGCCAGCATCACGTACGCATCTGACCCGAAGACATTCGCGGCAACCACTACACTCCTAACACAATGCAACGAATTGGTATGGCAATGCGGCCCGCCCAACCCCGAGCTTTTCCTGCTGAGCGGCATCATCTCGGCGCTCGAGACGAATCACCCCACGATCGCGTCGATGCTGCTTGCCCAGCCCAACCTCACATTGGTGATGGCGCTTGCTTCACTTGACGCCAAGCAACTCCGCAACCAGGACGAGAACAGCAGCAGCGGCAGCACTGCTTTTGCTGCAAATATGGAGTCGTGCACCAATAAAGTTTGCCCGAAGCCCTCCACACATACGTGGCCGTATTGCACGAGCAAAGGGGGTGGAATGGATGGCAAGACAATCCTGGAAGCGCAGCAGAAATACCGTGCAGATCGCGATCGCCTGAACGGAAAGACACCGAGTGCGCCAAAACAGAAACTGCCGCAGGTGAAACATGACGCGACAGGGCGGGCGTGCATTACCCTCCAGGGAGTCGAATGGTTCCTCACCCCTGCTGCTGCACCCGCACCGCCCACTAACCTGGTCGCAAGCATGGCGCTCACCGACGCTGCCAACACTCTACACACTGATAAACTCCCCGCCGTCGGCGACGTCCTCGCAGATGAGAAGCAGCTCGAGGCCTGGCTTGCAGACGAGGAGCCGCATGTGTCAGTCAACTGGAACGAACAAACGGTCTCCGTTACCACCTACGAGAATAACTACGATCTTTTTGGCGACACCGGGGCGAACGTCCACATTTCCCCAGTCCGCTCCGACTTTGTCACGTTCCAGGAGATCCCTCCACGACCCGTAAAAGGATTCCAAGGATCGTCTATCATGGCACTCGGCATCGGTACCATTCTCACTGACAAACTTGTACTTGAGTGCGCTCTCTGCGTCCCTGGTGCTGCTATTCACCTTCTTTCCGTTCTTCGCATGTGCCAAGCCAATCCTTTCACTTTTCACTTTGACGACAAGGCCGCGTGGATAACCAACCCAACTAATTCTGTCATCTGCTCGGGCTCAGTGCATCCCACGTGCAACCTTTACCGCCTACACACGTCTCCCATCGCTCTTTCCGCCAATGCCACCACTGCCTCCGCCCGCGACCTGCGCCACTGGCATCTCTGCCTTGGCCACGCTCATCATCAAGCTGTTGCCGATATGTTCACCCACGGTCATGTTGACGGTATGGATCTTGACCCCTCCATCGACGCCCCAGTTTGTGATGACTGTATCTTGGGAAAACAGGCGCACACAAACGTTCCAAAAGTATCTGAGGGACCGCCAACGGTATGGCGACTAGAGAAGGTGCACGTTGATCTGAGCGGGCGCATTGCGACGAGATCGCGGAGTGGGAACGAGTACACGTTTGACATTGTTGATGCCCATACTACGCGTGGATGGGCTTTCCCGGTCCCCAATAAATCTTCATGTTTCGCCATCCTCCAAGCGTGGGAGCTCGAGATGACTGCGCGAACTGGGGAACGTATCGGCACATACATCGTCGATAACGGGGAACTCAAGTCGGACGAGTTCATCAACTGGTGCGCCAGCCGAGGGACAGCCATCATCTGGACTCCTCCGCACGTTTCTAAGATCAATGGGAAGGTTGAGCATTTCCACCGTACCATCCATGGCAAAGCCCGTGCGATGCGTATCGGCTGCGGGGCACCACCTAACCTTTGGGATGAATTTTGCGTGACGGCCGCATATTTACACGCCAGAACACCTGCTCGGGCACAATTCAGTGATAAGCCGGAAAATGGAACACTAGTGAAATAGGCGCAATTTTGCGATTTTACTATGTTCTACGCGCATCTAAGGGATAACATGAGTCCCGAATGGTTATCCAAAGGCTTAACCCACGAAGGACCATAGCAAGTCCGTCCGAGAGGATGACTAACCAGAAACACGAATACTGGTTTAGCTCCTTAAACCAACGGATGTATTATACACTAGTCGATCTTTGGATTTAGACTACAGTGGGGCCTACAAGGCAGGGAATTAGAAAGACATCCACTCTGGGGGCTCGTACAAGAAGACGGCTATGTTAAACCATGGGTTTAACCAATTGTTGTGGGGACTTTGCGTAGTTGACGCGGCGCGATTGGTCATGTGATGATGTCGGCTCGGGACGGATTAACCGGCAACGGTTAATCCGGTCACTTACTAAACCGATCAATGTTATCAATCCTGATCGGGGTTCCTAATTGAGATCTGTGTTTAATGTGATATATCTTGGTAACCACTTGGCGGATTAGGACGGTTGAAGGCTCTATCGAAAGCTAGAGTCCTACGCTCTCAGAATCTGAAGGTCCTGTTCGGGGGACACCAAAGACGCGTTTTAACCAATAATCCAAAGTTAGCATGCGGTGGATTAAAAGGTTGGCGTGCAACGATCGGAAACGCAGGGGTAGATCAGTGGATCCTATACATAACGCGGACACGTGCATACCCGATTGAGCTACCAGAACTAACACATGTATACCCGGTAGTGTAATCACCATAGTGTAAGAGTTTTAGTGTACAGTATATAAGGAGGACGGGTTTTAACGGTACAGCACTGAATCGGGAGTCCCTGCTGGAGCCAGTGCCTAACAAGCATCTGTCTCGTCTCAGGTCGTCCAAGTTCGGGGCTTGCTTCTTAAACCAATACTCTTAGAGTTTGTGTTTTAAGGTCTCAAGTTTTATAAAGTGATATTGTTGCCTTTGGATTAACGTCCATTGTTGGAATTGAGTTTGGAATCGTCGGAAGACTGGGAAGATTTTCAATTCTGGCAACGTCCGCTTCATTGAACACGGCCAGACAGAAAATGTCCATTTTGACAAAGATCTACTCGCCGAACGACTTGCGCGCCTGACAGCTCCTGCTGATGCCGCTGCCGACGCCGTTCCCGATGATCAATCATCACCAGACCCACCTATGAAGACGTCCACACTGCCGACGGTAAATGAACCCGCCCAATTTGTGGACGCTCCTTCCCCCCCATCTCCATCTCCTCCTCCTCCTCCGCTACCATCTCCACCACTGCTCCGCCGCTCAACACGACCACATATCCCTGCGCTCCCGCGCATACCCATCGTGCACCCGCCGCGTCTCCCCACCGTCCATCACGCTGCTGGGACCAGTGTCGATGACGATGGGGAGATGGCTATCCTCGAGGGGATCGAGGAAGCTATTGCGGTGTCGCCAGAAGATGATGATGGCGTCGAGACAGCGCTACTCACGCAGATTAACGAGTACCTCGCGGACAACCCCATCAACGTCGAGTACCCGGATGACCCGCGGAATTACAAGGAGGCCATGGCTGCTCCCGATGCGGACAAGTGGATCGAGGGAACACACGAGGAACTCAGCGCGCTGAAGAACCTAGGTGTCTATGAGCTCGTTCCTCCGTCTGCTGTGCCCGTGAAAAAGACCATCCTTGACTTGAAGCCGGTTTACACCCGCAAGCGCGACGAAACGGGCACAGTCGTACGCAACAAAGTGCGCTACTGCACCCTCGGTTGCAGGCAGAAGTATGGCCGCGACTACGAGCAAACCACATCGCCAACGGCGCGTCTCGAGTCTTTCCGTGCGATCATGCACGTTGCCGCCTCGAGGGGGTGGGATCTCCAGCAGGTCGACATAAAGACGGCGTTCCTCAACGCGCCGCTCCCTCCAGATGAGATCCAATACTCACGGCAGCCAAAACATTTCGAGGAAGAAGGGAAGGAGGGGTGGTTGTGGAAGATTGTAAAGGCGCTGTATGGGCTGAAACAGGCGGGACGGGCGTGGAACCGTACCATGCACGAGTCAATGTTGGGATGGGGATTCCGACGTCTGATTTGTGAATGGTGCGTCTACGTGCGGGTGGTAGACAATGTCACAAACCTCGTTGCGGTTCATGTCGACGACATGCTATGCGCTGTGAGCGAGGCGGCAGCTAATGACCTCTTCAAGTCGCAGCTCCACTCCAAATGGGCTATCTCCGATCTTGGCGACGTAAAGTTCTGACTTACAATTCAAGTGACTTCTGCAACCGACCTCTATTGTGACAACAACTCAGCCATTACTCTCGCAAATGATCAATCACTCCATAATCGCACGAAACATATCGATGTACGATATCACCACATCCATGACTGCGTCGAGAAACGGAAAATCCGACTCCTTCGCGTCCCGACCGAGCAAAACACCGCAGACACACTCACGAAGGCACTCCCGCACCCTGCTTTCATCCTCCATCGCTCGGGTCTCGGCGTCGCTTGAGGGGGTGTCGACCCTAGGGGGTGACCTTACGGCCGTCCACGCTGAGGGGGTGAGTTGCATGGAGTTATGTTCAGCATGGCAGACGCCCGTAGTCACAAGGCGTGACCGTCACGTGTGTTGTTATACCGTGACGGCGCGTCGACGAACCCTTACTCGCTTCTACCATTGTCGCAGTAAGGGTAAGTCATTATACATATTCTTAGTCCTCATACTCACAGTATCTCGTAGCTAGACTACTTACACGGGAGTATAGGTGAATTGACTCGCTTCTACCATTGTCGCAGTAAGGCTAGACTACTTACACGGGAGTATAGCTCTCAACTTTTTATACGGATCCCGGACGTGCAGTAGCCTGTAGGGGTCTAGGACAAACGAACGTCCGGAGCTTGCCATTCGTAACGTCCCGTGATCAATTCCCGCCTCTCGCTGAGCTCGTTCTTCTGAGGCTCGTTAAAAAAAATTCAAGCAACGTTTGTAAATCATGATTAGTACAGTACTTAGTCTCGCACCAAATGGCAAATTATCCCACTCGAACTCGAAGATTCCAGATCTAGATCTGGATCCGGGGTAGTATCATACGACTTGCCCACCAATTACACAACACAACAGAAAAGAGCAGCCGGTGTCTCCCATTTGATTTTGTATTTTCGTTCCGAGTTTTAATGCATTCATTGTCTCAGTGTCTCGCATATCAAGTGGGGTAACTTTGGGGCAACGGATAAACGAGATATATATTATGTTATATTACAAGTGCTCGGGCAACACTGGATGGATCTATAAGTATTATACGCTTCGACTCGGTAACCACCCGTCCATATAATAGATGGTGGATTCTGCGATGGCCCAGCCGAAGCAGAGCGTCTGCGCGATACAAAGCTCCCAAGCCGCAAACGAGGCGGGGGCACCCAAATCCGAAATCCCAAAGAGGCAACTCGCTGGTCCGTGCGCGGGCCCTTTCAGAGAGACGGGACGACGAAAAGAAAAGTAAAGGCAGGGAGGGAAAGGAGACGACGGGTGGGACGAGGAAGAGACAAAGGGAGGGGAGGGGAGGGGAGGGGAGGGAGGAAGGAAGGAGGAGAGGGAGAGGGAGGGGAGGGGACGATGGACGTGACGAAGCGGGAGGGAAGGGTAAAAGCAAAGAATGGGTGGGAGAAGAGAGGGAGGAGACCGAGGGGGACGAAGGGATGGACGAAAAGGAGAGGCAGGGAGAGAGGAAGAGGGAAAATAAAGGCCGAGACCGAAGGTTTAGAGCGAGAAAAAGGACGCCGCAAAGAGGAGTAGTAACGAACAAAGAAGGAAAAGACGCACCCACTACACAGCAGAAAATCCCCGTGCCTGTCCCCCTCCCCGTGCCCGTCCCTGCCTGTTCATCGTCTCCCCTCTCCATCCCCGTTCTTCGTCCTCCGGTCCACGAGCCCCATATCCTCGAATACCTGCCCCACGCCTACCCCGTGTTCATGTCCGCGCTCGCCCCCTACTCCACCCCCAACGTGCTCACACAACGAACCCACAGCCGGTCGAGACAGCCCTTGCTGCTCGTAATCGCCCCCTCCCTGCCCTTCGTATGCATCGCCATGTACCGTTTCACCCCCAGAAGACAGAAGGAATGATGAGACGCACCAAACGCACGCGACGAGCGCAAAGCACCTGATGAGCACGGCGCATGGTGGTCCAGATGCGCCATGCGCCATGCGAAGAAGACTTGGATGGGCGATGAGACGAGGACCTGCGCAGGGGCGGGGCTCAGTATGCGTACGCAGGACGTAGTGGTAATCACGGGAGGGAATGGGTGGGGGCGGAGGAGAAGGGACGCACCACGAACATCGGCTTTGTGCGGTGCGGATGAGGATGAGGACTGCGCTCAGAGTCAGATGCGGACGAGCGTAAGCGTACCGGGGAGGAATACTGCGCGCGCGGGGAGTCAGCAAGGTACCAGGGAGGGAAGGGGAAGCAGGACGCACCACGGGGGAAAGTAGTCTAGTTACTGGCCTGCCAGTGGTAGGTACACATGAGATAATCAGTCGATGTAGACGACGAAAACGCAAAGGACGCACCGTATTGCAGCACGAGCAACTGGTCCATCATCACCATGTCGAGGCCCATGTTCAGCATCTCCACAACGAAGAGGTAAAACACCTGCAGGGTCCACGTCTCAGTATCCTGCACCCCATCCGACTTCGACCAATCCGACTCTGAACGCGCATGCACAAAATACCGCATCCACGCGCCATCCCTGCATTGCGTCGTCAATGTCGCAACGTCGCAGCATGTTAGAAGGGACGCGCGCACCGGCGGTATAGGCGGTAGTACGTCAAGGCCTGTAAACCCATCGGACCCTTGCCGCACGAAAAGACCGTTCGACACGAGCCTGGCCGACAAAAACCTAAAATAACGGCGCTTTAGGAATCCCGGTGCGACAACGAGAGCAGCATACAAACGCACCCCGTATAAGATCATATTGAAAAATACGCCTACGTGCAGTGTTCGCTCTGGCGCGCGCTCGACCAACTTGAAGGATAACGTTCCGATCAGGACTGGGCCATATCTGTGATGACGGTGTGAGCATTTCTTTTCAAGGGGCAAGAGGCAGGTGACGCACGCCAGATGGACGTCCGGGAGCGAGGCCATCCGAGTCGTCGGGCTGGGCCGCTACGACCCAGCACCAACAAGGCGTTCGCAGGAAGACGCAGGATGCAGGACGCAAGCTGGGCAAAAGCCTCTGGTTCTCTCAGCACGGAGACAAATCTTTCACGAAGTTTGTGGTCATTCGAATTCGCAAAATGAAATTCGATCGAATTACACCGCGATCGGCGTCGCGTCATCCACATCCAAATCGAGATCGCAGAGTGCGGGGTCGGTGGGCCGGGGGATCGAGGAGGGGCCAGTCACGGAGACGGCGTTGTCAGCCTGTGCATGGGCCAGGAGGGCGGTCGTAAGGTTGACGAGGAGGCTGGCGCGAGGGCGTATTGTAGTTGTGGGCGGAGACAAAGACATACTAATATTTGATCCCATCATGGCAGCATCGATTAAGACAGATAAGCCTCGCACGATTCAATTGAACGGTGGGCGTTCACGATGGGGATTCGTAACTGCAGAATTCCTCCTGATTTTGGTCGAATTCTGTGACTTTCAGTGGTCTCAACGATTCTCGACGTTGATCTGATACTACATTTCAATCACGGCTCCGTAAATTCGGACCAGGTCGCGTGTTGCGGTGAAAGGTCCAAGGATGTTATGTATCACATCTCTGCTTTCTGCACCGAATCAACGAAAAAGAAATTGGGATGCGCCCGTAAGACTTCCTCGAAAAGTGTGTCGATGTATATGAATCCCGGGCCGGCCAGAAGCTGCCCCTCAATTCGCAAAAATCCTGGAGACGCGGGGGCCAGGATACATGTACATACAATGTGGAGCGTACCGAACTGAGGCTTGATATAAAGTCCAAGAGAATTTCTTCTAGACAGCCAGTTAAATACAATGGAAGCTCGTACCCGGGTTGTATTTTTTATTTTTTATTTAAAAAAAACCCAACGCGATTTCCAGTTGGTCCACCGGCACCTGGAACGGGAGATTCAGAGGTGTGATTTGGTAGTATTGCTGAATGAGTTCAAGTTGAGACTATCCTACTAGCACTATAGCCAGTTGGAGATCAGTTTCAAAGTTCTCGCCCAGTGCAAATGACATTCAAGCCAAGCTATCACGCGTGGGAGGAATATGTCTATGAGAAACCCATGGTCATAGATATTACATTCCAGAAAAATGGGTGGATACAGGGGAGTGAGTGCATTGATTCCGAGTACTAATACCAGCCCTAGTCCTCCCGCTTGGTTTGGTTTGTCGAATTGGTGAATAATATATATAAATATATGAACAGCCAGGCTTGCGCCAGCGCCAGCTGCAGTCGCTAACAGGAAACTGATACAGGTAGGTACCAGGGGTTGGTTGTGAGCGAAAAAAATGTGACTGTCAAGCTTTTCGGAAACAGCTGTAAAAGTCTCTCTTGGCATGCGAGGCAAGTGTGTGCATCAACAGCACGAAGTTTTATGGCAGGTGACAAGCAGGTGAACAGGTTTCAGCCGCAACTGGGCACGGTGGAAAGGAACCGCCGATGATCGGACGTCAACCTGTAATGAGATCCGTGAGAGTCGCCGCGGCATGTCGGACTCAGTGCAGTGGGGAGCAATGTTGGTACCGGCGGGAGAAAGAGAACCAACTACGAAAAAAATGTTTACTAAAACATGAGGAATGGGCCAACTCATGGGTGAAAGAGGGGAGAGGATGCTCGCGTGTACGGGCGCCAAATGGGCGCCAAAGATCAATTCATCTATCAATTCACACCATCTCAGGCTGGCATCTGACATTCCAGCGCTAAGAGTTTTGTATAAGTCAATCATCAGTATTTCGTTCTAACCCCCGCCCCCCCCCCCATCTTAAGCAGCTGATAAATGGCAAACACGGAAACTGTGAGGAAATTCCGTGTTATCCTATTCCAACCTCATTGACTGGTCAGGACAAAACTATTCCTTCTGAGGAGTCCGAAGGGCCGTCCGTCTCCAAGCAGAGTGTCGTAAGGAACAGGGTGGGTTTCTGAGGTGAAGATTATATATTGAATCATGCAAAACAGGAATCAAGTTTGGAACTCAAGTCTCAAGATGATTCATTTTCAGAGCCCATTGTTATGGGCTCTGAAGACCAGGATTTAGAGGATCTGGTGAGTACATACATCGGTGGAATTTATACCAAGAAGCTAAAGCCCTTTATAGGACTCTGATTCTGGTAGTAAGGAAGCACATAATTCCGAGGATCTGGTGAGTGCACCAAAAGAAATTGTTGATGGAAAGCTGGAATTCCTGTGTAGGATTGAAGAAATCCAGAATTCATCGCAGCAGTGCAGCAACTTATAGAAGAGACACCTCAAGATGATCCAGATATGCGAGTATATCATCAGCTGCTGGGAGCATGTTTTGGAAGGAGATATAGGGAGTCAGGCAACTTGAACGACCTTGAATCCTCTATGAAGCACTCTCAGGTTGTAGTGGATCTGACCCCAGAAAAACACTCTGATCGAGCTCGTGCACTTCAAGACTTGGGTGTGGCCCTTACAGATCGTTATCAAAGGCTAGGAGACCTGAAGGACCTAGAGGCTGCACTGAAGACAGATTGGGAGGCAGTAGCTTTGACTCCACCAGATCATCCTCATCGAGCAGACCGACTGCAAGGTCTGGCTGTATCATTGAGAAATCGATATCAGAGGTTGGGTGACCTGAAGGACCTTGAGGCTGCAGTGCACAACAACCAGGAGGCAATGGACCTGACTGTTATATCCCAAGTCAAGGTCGGATGACCGGATGCCGGCCGGTAGTTCGGATGACCGGTTACCGGAATATGTGACCGGTCGAGAACGACGGAGCCGGTCGGCAGGGATGATGTGCTAACACCACAGAAAGGATGTCGAGGGTGTGCACGACTATCTTGACCAATTGAAAGGAAGAATGAACAAGTAGACGTCCGGATGAAGTCCGGACGGAGAGACTCAAGATGCAAAGCAGAGGATAAGAGGCTAAGCACGTTTATAATCAAACTGAAGAATACAACATAGTACATAGAGCTTATATACGAAAACATACGTGTCATTACTATAAGTAGTAATGTCAAAGCAACGTCCGAATAAGGAGATAGAAGTTCGAGTCGGACAAAGCGACATCCAGATGTGGAAGTAAGAATCGTGTGGACATACGGATAAACGGGAAACGCTCAGTAATCCTTCATTGCGTGAAAACCCGTTCCGAGCGGCAACCGGATCGACCGGTTGCCGGAAATCCGGAAGAGCGACCGGTCGAGCCCGGTCGAGAATAGGGATGCCGGATGAGTGCAGGAAGTGTGTGCATGGATATAACACTGACTCCAGCTGGACATCCTGATCGAGCAGGCCGACTGCAGGGTCTTGCTGTAACATTCAGAGATTGATATCAGAGGCTGGGTGACCTGAAGGACCTCGATGCTGCACTGCAAAACAACCAGGAGGTGATCAATCTGACTCCACCTGGACATCCTGATCGAGCAGGCCGATTGCAAGGTCTTGCAGTATCATTCACAGATCGGTATAAGAGGCTTGGAGACATGAAGGACCTCGAGACTGCACTGAAGGCAGATCAGGAGGCAGTAGAGCTGACTCCACCTGATCATCCTGAGTGACCAGGCCTACTACAAGGCCTTGCTGTGTCATTTAAAGACCGATATCGGAGGCAGGGAGACCTGAAGGACCTGGAGGCAGCACTCAAAGCAGATCAGGAGGCAGTGGACCTGACTCCACCTGATCATCCTAACCGAGCAGGTCGGTTGCAAGGTCTTGCTGTGTCATTCACAGATCGATATAAGAGGCTGGGAGATATGAAGGACCTTGAGACTGCCCTGCAAATGGATCAGGAGGCAATAGACCTGACTCCAGCTGGACTTCCTGATCGAGCAGGCCGACTGCAGGGTCTTGCTGTAACATTCACAGAACGATATCAGAGGCTGGGAGAGCTAAAGGACCTTGAGGCTGCACTGTGAATCAAGCTGGAGGCAGTAGAACTGACTCCACCTGGTCATCCTCATCAAGCAGGGCAACTGCAAAGTCTTGCTGTATCATTCACAGATCGATATAAGAGGCTGGGTGACCTGAAGGACCTGGAGGCAGCACTCAAAGCAGATCAGGAGGCAGTGGACCTGACTCCACCTGATCATCCCAACCGAGCAGGTCGATTGCAAAGTCTTGCTGTATCATTCAGGGATCGATATCAGAAGCTGGGTGACCTGAAGGACCTTGAAACTGCACTGCAAAACAACCAGGAGGCAATGCACTGGACTCCATCTGGGCATTATGGTCAAGCCAGCCAATTGCAAAGTTTTGCCTTATCATTGAGAGATCGATATCAGAGGCTGGGTGATATAAGGGACCTTGAGACTGCCCTAGAGACAAATCAAGAGGCAGTAGACCGGACCCCACTGGGACATCTGGATCAAGCATTTCGATTGCAAGGTCTTGCAGTATTATTTGGAGATCGATATCAGAGGCTGGGTGACCTGAAGGACCTGGAGGCAGCACTCAAAGCAGATCAGGAGGCAGTGGACCTGACTCCACATAATCATCCCAATCGAGCAGAACGACTGCAATGTCTTGCCGTTTCATTCGCTGATCAATATAGGAGGCTGGGCAAGCTGAATGACCTTGAGGCTGCACTGCAAAGGAAGCAGGAGGCAATCAATCTGACTCCACTTGGACATCCTTATCGAGCAGGCCGATTGCAAGGTCTTGCTGTATCATTCATAGACCGATATAAGAGACTGGGGGACCTGGGGGACCTTGCAGCCATCCAGACCCACTATAAGGAGTCCTTCAGACTTGCTACTTCAAAGCCTGAAACATCATGGCAGCATGCTCTCTCTTGGGCAAAATTTGCTGAGGAATATCAGCCAGGTGATTGCATCCATGGATTCAATGCAGCCTTTAATCTACTCCCCGAAATATTATGGATTGGGAATTCCATCCCTGTGCGCCATGATGCCATTCACAGGCTTGATATTTCAGGTGCAACTTCAGCTGCTGTGCAAAAATGCATTGATCTCTCCAATCTTCATGCTGCTGTGCAATTTCTTGAGCAAGGACTTGCCACCATTTTTCAGCAAATGCTCCAGCTGAAGACAGATGTTGATGCACTTCCACCTGATCAAGCTAGAAAGTTCTTAGACCTATCTTCAAAACTTTACATTGAACAATTTGCTCACTCCCCAATCAGTATTGTTGAAGACAGAAAGAAACTCCTGGATGACATTCGCCAACAGC